>CAEMYA010000177.1:3127659-3141777 GCA_903131615.1 Diplodus sargus | reverse complement strand
AAAAAAAAAAAAAAAAAAAAAAAAAAAAATTTTAAAAAATATGACATAATATTCTCATCCAGCCACCGCAGCCTGTCTGCACCATGTTGCAATCATCACAAAAGCACATGTATTGTGAATGTGCTCCGAGCACGGCGTTAGGTGAGGCGACCTCACGCTCCGCATGCTGGGAGTTTTGTATGCGTGCGTGAGTGCGCGCGCGAGCGAGAGAGCCCCGGTGTCCTTCCTCCTCCATCAGTTTGTAAAGTTGAATGCGTAGGGATGATGTCATGGCCCCATCACTGTGTCCCCAAACTTCATGTGCTTCAAGTGTGTGTCATCGGACACGCCATCACCAAGGCTAACCATGTGGCAGACCTTCATCACCTTCCTCCTCCTCCTCCTCCTCCTCCTCCTCACTGCTCTGTTGTGACTGATTACTAATAAAATGCAAAAAGCATGGAACCTCTCCTGTGTTTATTTCCTGTGCTGCTGCGGCCATGTCTATTAAAACATCTTCCACCCTCACTCCGCTCTCTTGCATGTGTGTTGGTGTCTTGTCTCTCCACCTCTCCAGTGTCCTCATTACTCCACACTATATATATACATATATATGGCAGTGACCACATCTCTCTCTCCTTCTGCGGCCTTGTTCATTTGTTTACTTTAACACTGTCTCCCCTTCATTCCTTCTTTCCCCCTGCTGTAAGCAGATTGCTTGCCCGGGCTGCAAAACGTGTGTGACATAGTATCCCTAATTACAGCTGGATTACCATCTTGTTTGAAAGCAAAGGCGGTTAATTAGGAGTCAATAGGCTCAATAGCACTCTGATAGCGAGCGTCCCACACAAACTCAAAATGTATCGCCCACCGTGTGGATCATTCACCCACATAATGCAGTTGCACTGGCGTGGGTCCAGTGTGTGAGAGGCTTAACTATTATCATCACCTCTTTAAAGCCAACCTAAACCATTTCCTGAAGCACTCCGTGTGACTGAGGCAAGGACAAACCCCCCCAGTGCTGGAAATCTCATATTGTCTTGAAAGATTATTGCGATCAAAGGAGATTTACAGCCACAAACATGTGAAATTACCACCGGGGATGCTGTAACGGTTTTGTGGTGTAACAGGGTGTCTAGATTCAAACATCTACAGGAACACGACCACCATCTGTTAGGAGTGGGTGTCACCGTGACCTCGGCAGGGGTCATCACACCGAGCGTTTTTATCTCCTGGTCTCCCCTCAGCTAATCATATTCCTAAGTCGTCCTCTTATTAGCCTAATTGGTCGCCTCAGATAAGGGATTACACTCAAACAAAGGGCTCCTTTCATGTTTCTTCTGTTTTGTTGTGTTCATACTTACATCTCCATATTTTAGGGAGATTTTTTCGGGAGGAGTTCTTGTCTCATCTACAAAAGGCCAAGCTAGTTATGGAACAGTGGCAGCGAGCGCGGACCCTATCAAAACTGAATTGTCTTTTTTACAGCCATGGTGGCGCGGAGTAGGCCCAACTGCTGTGAGATAAAGTGGAAAACGTGGATGTAATCAATGGAAACACTGACGAATTGAGTCGTTCAAGGAACCGAACTTTAAATTTTCCACTCCATTTCCACTGCACACTCTTGTCATTACAGCTGACCATTTTGCAACTCATCACAGTGGTTTGGATGTTTAATTTTTCCATCATTACACTTGGAATGAATTTTACAATGCAGAGCAGACTTATCAAACCAATCCATTGCAGTCTTGACTGATACATTTTAGGGCTATACTGATTTGCACTTAAGATCGTTGAGAAACCATCCTGCTTTGGATTCTCCCATTCTGCTTAAATATTTATATTCCGAGGAAGAGTCACAGGACACAGGATATGCTGCCAAATGTTTTATAAATGAATGATTTGATTTCTTTGAATCCAAAACACAATCATCGGAGTGTTGGGGTGCTGTGCTAATAATATTTTTGAATGTGTGGCATGTATTGGCTTTGTTTAATGGGATATTATATCTTCTAATATTCTCTTTTTTTGTTTTTTGTTTTGTGTTTACTTACAATCACTGGTTTTATTTTGTGCTGCTTCCCATCCTGGCCAAAACTCTCATGGTGCGTTTCATTGCCCTTGGAATTTGGACCTCCAACTCAGAAAAGTGCAATGGAACGGTCATCCAAGTAAAGATATACACACGACATCACAGCAGTCTGGCGCCACACCGAGTGAACGATTACTTTTTACTTCTTCATCGCATTTTCTTTGTGTAGTGTTTATTTGTGAAACCTGCAGTAAATACAACTTTGTACTTTTCGTTCAGCCCTCAACTGTTAAATCAGCTGCTGGAGCTGCTTGTGAATTTTGCAGATTTTCCATTCAAACGCACGTTTGCAGTGAGCGTCCATGTTTTTCCAAGATGCACCAGAACGTTTTTAGATTTTTAAGTCGAGAACACAAGCTTCCGCCTTGCAATGGAATGGAATGGTTAATCACAGTGAGACCACTCCTGTTTAAATAAGGCTAAAACTAAGATGGCGCTTTCCTCCACATAGGCCCTATAGTCCCATTTAATATCAAATAAAATATTTTAATCCAGTACGTGGATCTGGATTTTTATTTCGATCTTCATCAGCCACCTAACTACACATGATTTTTCGCAATGAGAAATGAGAAAATAAAATCCTCTTTATCCGGATCTGCACCAAAAGTTTATTAGGTCTGTTCTGAGCTGAGACTCATCCTCATGTTTAGTGGAAATCTGTGATGTACATTTTGTGTAATCCTGCAGACAAACCAACCAACCAACAAACATACAAACAGACAGAAACGGACAAAGACAAAAATAGTGCAGGTAATGAAGATAAACAGATAGAGGTTGTGTTGAAAGATGAGAATGTAAAAATGTTTACTCTAACTTTACATCATGTAGGCTAAAATGCATATTTTTTAATATCATGACTAAAAGTAGCAGTCGTTGTAAAAACAGCATTTGTAGTTTCACTAACAAGACCATGCCAAGTTTTACTGTTTGAACTTGTGTATTCAAATGTTTGGAAAATTTGGAGAGGACAGAAAAGGGGGGTCGGGGTGCTTGGATGAGGAAATGGGGGTCAAGGTCGGTGGATGAAATAGGGGGCTTTTAGAGGGGCTGCAGGTTTGCCAGGCCGTCTAGAAACTGGGGGAGGGTACGTCTCGATGGCCACACATCTTAATAGGCGTGGCCTCATCTCCGGCGTAGGTGGTTAGATTGATGAGATGCAGGAGCTTTGATTGGCTGGACCTGGGTGGCAGGTCAGCGAGTGGATTGACTTGGTCCAGTTCCTGAATCTTAGTTTATAATACTCCATTTCAAGTATAAGTGATATTACCGGCTGTAACAGTGCAGTGGTAGTACCATTAAACCGCCGTTCTCATGGCTCAATTGAAATTTACAGATTGTGTGCAAATTTGTACGGATGTTTAATTTCTTCCTTGTTCCTCTTGACTCTTTATTATTTGAGAAAATGTGACAAAAAAAACAAAACACACTAAGTCACTTTGGACATAAGCATCTGCCCAATGAATGTGCTGTGATGAAATGTTATGAGGTGTTCAGCGTCCTCGTCTGTTAAGCATGTGTTGTTTTGACGTTGTTGTGTCGCTGAGAGAACTTATTAAACATGTAGCCTCTGTCCACAGGACTGAAATGCAACATGGTGACATTGCCGACTAAATTGCTTCGGTTGGTTCTCAAAATTGACTGTTTTTGCATCCTCAAAAACACCAAAATCCGCAAAAAGACTTTTATAATAGTGAACGTGTGGCATAGCTGTAAGCCTCGGGTGGTATAGTTCTTAATCATTATGAGAAAGAAAAATCCCTCAGCTGGAAGGAATTTGGACAAAGATACTGTGTTGGTTCAACCTTGTTCCACAAATGATATTGATAGCTTGATTAAAGTGACCTTTAAGATCAATACTGGTCTGAACTCATTAACACAGCGTGGATATATCTGGAAATGTAAAGAAAATACTTCAGATACACACCATTGGAGCTAAAAGTATTATCTGAAATAAACAGCTTATTGATTAATCCTCATGGAAGAGAAATAGTTTCCTGGTTAGAGTCTGAGGATAAGCTGGTTTTCTCTTCGATATCAACGATGTAAACTGCGTTAAATCAGAAGAAATCCGTTTTAAAGTTGCCATGGTAACTTCCTCCATTAATCAATGGATGAATTTAAGGAAAAACATAATTAGCTGCCTCCTTAAATGGAATTCTAATGTTGCATTTGTCATCTCGATAAACTCCCCTAGGCACTGTACAGTGTGTGTTTGCATTATTATACATCCGTCATTCGCAAATACATGTGGCACAGATGTACGACCGGATGTGACATTGATGAAAGACAAGCAGATCTGAGCACAAGAAAAGGCTTCATTGCGTTTAAACACAGAAATGAAGAATGTGGGGTTTTTTTTACAGCTCTTTACATAATTGCAGCGTTAATTCTGTCCCATTTCTGGACAAATGGTCAAAGCTGCTTCCTGTTTCTGCTGATCTCTCAGCGTGTGATGGCGAGATTACACACCGCTCTGCCTCAACACTTCCACCATCCTCCGAGCAGAGAATGTGTGTGCCATGTGCATCACATTCTCCTAAAATTGGAGGAGGCGCAGCTCCGTTTGCCTTTGATGAAGACTGTATAGCAGCAGCAGCAGCAGCAGCAGCAGCCACTCTCTAAATTGGGATTAGTCTTTGCAAACAGATGTTCCTCTTGCCTGCAGTCTTAAAAACCCATTCCCCGCTGCACACAGCCAAAGATTAGCATTAACCTGGCTTAATGAACTTTACACTCTGTTGCAGGCCTGCAGGGATAATACAAGTCTATTGTTTATGTAATGTTTCCTCTTATTTTTAACCTGCACCTTATTCACCAAAAACAGAAAACAGAGTGTGGTTCCAGGACAGAGATAACTCATTTAGACCAGGACTGATGTAAGACCAGCTCATGTGTCTTTTACAGGGTGTGTTTTAATTGTGTGTGTGTGTGTGTGTGTGTGTGTGTGTGTGTGTGTGTGTGTGTACCAGACGCTGGTGAGGATTGTTCTCCTTGTTAAGTGTTATATTAGCAGTGGCCAAGATGGGAGGAATGAAGCGAAACATTGCCTATTGACCTGCTGATGAAGCAGTAGCCGTTATTGCTCGAACTAATCGTACCTGATGGCTCCACCAGGAAGACTGAGAGATGGGGAACAGGGGGACGGCATGAAGTCCTGCAGCTGATTCATTTGTGTGTGTGTGTGTGTGTGTGTGTCCCTTGTCCTTTCTTTGTGAGAGCATCAGGCATCTGTTTGACCTTACCTTATCTGTGAACTACAGTGTCACACTCTGCGGTGGACGGTGCAGCCCATCGAGGGCTCTTTGCATTGATCTAGTTCCGTTTTCCATTGAAGTGGGTTTTTCTTTGTTCACAGGGACTGCAGCAGGTCCAATGCAATCACCATATCAGGGAGAAGCAGACACTTAGTGTATTGTGAACTCGCCCCACTGAGGGGGGGAAGAGAGAGAAATGAAGTGGACATGGTCTTGCTGGCTTTAACTCCAAAGTGTAATGAACAAGCAAATACATAAATGCTCACTAAAAATACTCACAAAGAAGCTGTGTCTCGATTTTGAGGACGCCGAATGCGTAACAGCGGCACAACAAGGCTGTCCCATTTCAAAAGCAGCTTCAAATGGGGCCGAGGATTGCGCCTTTCATTTCCTGTGCTGTGAAGGATAGACCGCTGCATCCTTCCCAGCCCATTGTATCGCAAGATTCATTGCGCGTCTGTGATGGTTGGATTTGTTTTTGGGGGGACACAGAGCAAAGTAGTAGTTGCAATTTTAAATGTAAGTATAAGGTTTCAACAAGGGACCCCAATACTGTCAATGGTCAGGGACAGTGCTATGAAGTAAAACGCATTGCTTTATTAATAATTTAACAGTTTTTCTCACTCACTGATCTAGTTTTTGAACTGTTCCTGATGGAAAGAGCAGACGGAGACTTTGATACAAAACCGGAGCTCTCCATCGAGTGAACGCCTGTCCATTCACTCTTGTTTTACCACAATTTCTATCACTACCCCTCCTCATGTTCTTTTCCTCTACCATAAGTGGGGTGATTCTTCTTTTGCAGTGTTTCCACAGTTATTCCAGTTGTTCCACCGTTACCTGTGGATAGTGACAGAAACAGACACACACCCTTGGTTAAAACTGAGCCTGGTGACGGACCGAATAGCAAGGTGAAAGGGAGGTTGATAGGGAATAAATCTATAAACGGATGGTGTAATTTTTCCACAGTCATTACACTGTGCAGCCGGTATTTACTTCAAAATGATCAGTTTCAGCATAAAATGTGATTGTGAACGTGAATGATCTGCAGCCAGCAAAAACATTGTCCCCATAAGAAACCACACAAATAGGGGAAAAAAATTGCTGCACCTTTAAAGATGCAGCGTCCAACCAACTGCACACACTTCGTCTCACCCTCCCTAAAAATGCAAAACATGTGAAAGATCCTCTCAGGCCAGTCTTTGGTTCGTCCTTTCAGAGTTACTATGGAAAGATTGATGAAAAGGTTAATTCCCAGGTGAACTAAGATCCTCCTAAATCCTTCACACTGGACCTTTAAACAAACAACATAATAGGCGTTGTCCAGTATCCTGTCATGTAATTTAACCTTGTACCCTTTGTACCGTTTTGCTTTAGCCTTGTCATAACATAATGGTGCAAAAAACAAAAGTTTAAAACCGACAATTTGTGGTTTTATGGGGAGTTACCGCCAGAAATACTTTATTTCTTGGCCATGCAGTAACAGAAGTGAGACGAGACTCTCAGTCACTGCACCAGGACAAGGACCAGTTCAGCACATGACACTCTGTGAAAACAACACTCGTTTTTAAATGTGAGGCTTGTATGAATGAAATATAGACGATATAGTGTGTTGATTAGTGAGATTTAAAGGTGCTTGTAGGCAGACTTTGTTACATTCTGAGCCAGACTAGTTTTTTCTCCATGTTTCCAGTCTTGTGCTTGAACTAGTTGTACGTTTCATTTCGGTACACTAAATATGAAGCGACTTTCTCCTGACTGTCGCTTCATATTTAGCATAAAGACAATTAAGTGGTATCTTTCTTCTCATCTAACTCTCAGCAAGAAAGATAATGAGCATATTTCCCAAAATGTCAAAGTAGGTGTTTAAAATGATGTCCTGTTTCATGAGAATGTGTCAAAAAAGTAAAAAGTAAAATTATATTTTGTCTTTCCTTAACTTTGGGGGGTCATATACCTCATGCCATTCATCGTTTTGTAGTTTTAATGTTCCTTTAACCTTGAAAAAGTAAACTATGTGAACATTCAGTCTCACAGCTTTATGTCCCCTAAACCTCCAGTGAACACACATTTTAGCTGCATATTTTAGAGAGAAAAAAATTCATCACGTAGGCCATGTGAAATCATTCACATTATATCTGAGTCGGCACAGTCGCTGGCACTATGTTACATTCTGCCTTTGTGGCCTGAAGTGTTTTGGCCGAAATCCATCTCAGAATCAACATCCAAGAAATGAGCTTCTGAATGCGCAGGACTGCACCGGGCCTGTGATACAGTCCAAGCAGCTTTTCTCATTAGTCATGTTTGCCGTATTGTTTATGAGAACAGTCTGAGGTCACTTGTAATTGAGTGCACATATTGCCGAATGCTTTTACCCCAGGTTTCCAGCCAGTGAGCACCTTACCCCGCTTCGGGCAAATATTGGATTAACGCGGAGAGAAAGTGGAAGGTGGTGTTCGCTCTCCTCCCGTCTTTGTCCATTCCTTTCTGTCATAATTTCCCTTGCTGAGTGTACAAACCTCGGGAGCCTGCTGCTGAGCACGCTAATGGATATCTACTGTCCCTGAGCCGCACTGTGTAGACAGGATTTTGCCTCATTGAATATTGTGTTAGGTAAATCCTCATTAAGAGTGACTGTCCTTTGTGACACTGAGAGAAAGGATGGCGGGGAAGAGAGGAGACAAAGGCAGTACAGCAGTACCAATTTGAGCTGCACTCAGCTGTATAAGCACTGTACATTTATGAGAAACAGCTATTTCGGTGCTAAAATGAGGAACAAGGAAGGTGGAAATTCTGTAGCGCTGACAGTGCTGTCGACTGGTCTGCAAATATCAGAAAATAGTAAAAAAAAAAAATAAGCATCCTCATAACGCTTGTTTTGTCCCATCAACAGTGGAAAAAAACAAAGGTATATGCACATTACAGTGATATATTATACAGAAAAACAGATAATCCTCAACAATCTACCACCGTTATTACCATGATAGTTGAGTGTGAGATGGACTAACACAAAGTGAAAAACTGCTGTGGTCGTACGAGTCCACATTTTTGTAAATCATGGTCGTCGTGTCCACCGGGCCGTCCTCACTGCTACCAGCACAAAGTATAAAAGCCAGCATCTGTGTTAGTGAGGGGGCATGTTAGTGCTCATGGCATGAGGAACTTGCACATCTGTGAAGGCACCGTTAATGCTGAAAGGCACATGCAGGTTTTGGAGCAACACATGCTACCATCCAGACGGCGCCTTTTCTGTTTTTAAGGCCAAGCCCCTTCCTTCTGCACGGGTTAACAACATTGTGTGCTAAAAGCAACCCAGTCATCAGAATAACATCAGGCTTTGACTTAAAACTGGTCTCCATGATTATGGATGGAGATGGTCAGACTTACCGTGACAGATTGCTAGTTTTTGTTTTCTCCACAAAATCCACTGCATTTGGCGTGACAGACATAGATGGCGATTTCCCCAGGTGTCCTTACAAATATCCACTGCTGTGACTTGAACTGCGGTTGGCCGTAACAACATCCCCTCCACCTCCTGATGCAGCTAATAAGCAATTCCTTTGCACTAAATGCGATATGCCACGTTTGGTACAAAAGTCGACTTTGGACGTATCTGTGGGTTGCAGAGAAGTTAACACCAGCATTATCTCCTGGTGATCAGGCTGAGTAAAAGAGTGTAGGTACTAGATTGGTCGGCCCAGACCTGGCTATTACTGGAAATGTGTAGCATGTTATGAAGCACAAAATATGACAACAGAAATCCCTGGACTGTTGTCCAACTGCGTCGTATATTAAGAAGGGATATGAAAGAATTTCCCTTCAAAACTTCAGCTGTTATTGTCGTCAGCTCTCAAACACTTACTGAGTTGATGTAACACAAGTTTATCAGGTTGAACATTCAATTTATTATATTTGATTGAATGTAGGTTGAAAAGAATTTGCAAAAAATTCTATTCAGCATGTAAGTGAATAACATTCTCCTTGTTGTCAGGGATTATAGATATTGTAGGACTTCTCCAGCTCATGGTGGTCTTGATTTGGGGACTGGTTCCATGTGACGCTGGACCCACCAGCATCACAGCTGTAATTGTGGGTTGGATTCAAACTGTCACTTAGTGAGTGTTTTTTTATGAGGAAAGGTCTGTGTGATTGAAATATTGCCCTTTGTTAATAAAACAATCAATGTAGAGGTGAAAACTCAGGATGAGAATTATCCTTTTTTACTGCTGTTTCATTTAAAGGTCCAGCTTTGGGACTGTAGGTCAGGCAAGCCACCAACCCAAAAGCGTCAGTATGAGACAAGTTTGGAATCCAAGAAATAATGACATAAATGGTTACTTACCTATTGCAACAGTTGATTATTAATTTCTGTCCATCTGCTAATTGATTAAACAATTAATTGTTTGAGCTAAACCAGCTAGTAATGTAGTAAATATAATCCATTAATATGAATAACTTTTAAGTTGCTTGCTGGTGTTTTATTCTCTTATTTTGTCTTTTTAAATAGTTCTTCAGATAACCAGCAAATGGACGACTAAAAACCTTCAAATATTTGAACGAAAATAATTGTATTTATTTTAACAATTTCCAGCCTGCGGATGACTTGTTTAAGCTGCTTGATTGTGGATTTATTTTTTGACTCTCTTTTCCACGAAAGTCCAGAAGACGTGGCTGGCATGCTAGTTTTCGAGTGCCTCTCTCTGCTCCGCTAACAAAGAGCGATGGTAGCTACCATCAGAAACCGCTTACATAATCTACCAACTGACTTGTACAACACAGAAGTTCCACAAAGCCTGTTTAACGACACACTGGCGTTTAACTTTTCTTTTCTTTTAGGGCTTATTAGAAAGTCTAAACATCAACAGGCATTTATTAATAGACCTACCAAAAACTTCCAAACGTTGCTGTTGCTAGAGTTGAAACAGATCTATAAAACATTTGTACTGATTGATTATTAGCCATTCATGAATTTGTTTGATAGTCACAACCTATAAGGGTGGCTTATAAGAAACAAATTACACTTAAAACACAAGTTGTGTCTCAAGAGGAAACCCTGCTGTAGATGGTTTGATAAACTAAATTCTCAGTTCCGTTCTGCTTCATTCACCCCTGCGGGGGGACAATTAATTTTGTGGCACACACAGCACATTACACAGCAATTAAGCAACAAACACGTGAAACACAAAGGAAATGAGAGGCGGAGGGCTTCGATGTGGTCAGCAGGGTTCCAGCACTGCTGCTTAAATGTGTCGTTTGTGAAGGGTAAAACATTTCCTGAGAGTATTGATGATGGGTCAGCCAAGTGTGCCTCCTGCCCACATCTCACCATGACCCAGCTACAGTTTGGCTGCTGAGGCCCGCCGAGCTGCGCAGGCCCTCCGTGTTGGAGGCTGCAGTGCTTCCTGAGCTCCAACCAGCTCCCCTACAGGGCTGCTGTGACATTAAATCCAATTATAGATTTCCTTAAATGTCATTTTATCCAGCGGGGGACTGTGGCCTTTTCAAAAGCAAGAAACGTGACCAATGTGTTCTTCCTCCTCCTCCTCCTCCTCCTACTCCTCTTCTTCTTTGGTGTTGCCTGTGGCACACTGTCCTGCTGTGCGACAACAATGCTGGATGTGTACTTACTCGCCCTGATGTTGTGCTGTTGTTTTTCTTTGTCCTCCTCCTCTCACCCCCCCTCCTGCGCTGACCCCAGGATACACCCCAGCCCGACCGCTGGCTCCATCACAGCAGCCTCCTCAGCGAGCACCGTTCAGGGCAAACCATCACTCCGCCGCATCAAGGGCCGCATTCACAGGAGCAAGAGTCTCGACAGCATTGATCTCCTTGACTCCAATGTAAGTAAACAAACTCAGAGGCACCAGTGCATTGATGAGTGTATCACCTAAACATAGACACTATAATTAACAGCACAAATGTCAGCAGCCTGACATTCAATGCATTTATTTATGACTAAAAGGCTGCAGATTCAGAGAAGGCCCTCGGGAATATGTCTCTGTTTTGAAGAAGTGTGCAATGAATAGTCATAAGTTGTTTTTTTTTGTTTGTTTTTTAACTGTGTCGGTATTTGATTGCTGTGTGACTGAAAGAAACCACAGATTCTCAATTATTCAAATGTCTTAAAACTCATCCAACCATAATCTTGCACCCAAAGGTTTGCTCAAATCAAATTAGGATCAGTTTTGTCTTGGGTAGAAACATCAGCGAGATAAACAAGACGCAATGACAAAAATGAATCATTAAAGAGCACTTAAAGGAGAGATGCAACATTATGGGGTTGGCACCAGGGGCGCATTGCATGAAAGTGATTAAACAGCGCTGTGTACATACAGATGGCAAGCGTTGGCAGAGTCATCTTACAAATGATCATCTTTTGCAAATTGCAGATAATTTAGGCGACAGGGCTCACAAACTCATGCACGAGTTGCAAGCAAGGGGGTTTACTGTTTAGTAAAATACGTCAAAATTAAAGGAAAAGCAAAATAGCCACCAGAATTAATGTTAGCTAGTACGTTTCTGCAAAACCACAGAGAAGGTAAGATCTCTTTATCATGCAACTTTATGTTTGTTAAGGTTGAATTCTCTATTTATCTCTTGTCACAAACTGTGCTAGTGCTCTGCTAAGGTCTATGCACAAAAAACACTGTTAGGGTTGGGAAAACATCACGGTTTGACTTACAAACAGTCACAGATGGAGATGGTCCAACTTCCTGTGAAATATAGCCAGTTTGTCGCCACAGAAATGGCTGGAAATATCTGCAGGCTGTCCTTATAAATACCGTGTGTTGTGACTCAAATTGCAGTCAGCTGGCTGGCAGCTTTGTTGGCTCGTAATAACGCCACTTTAATCCTGCATGCAACTTGTTCTCATGTCATGCCAATACCTTTCCTTAACCACAGGAATCGTTTGACATTTTGGGAAGAGCTCTGACCACTCACTAAATATAGCCAGCAGCTGGCTAGTCTACACTTAGCAAAACGACTTGAAACAGGGGCAACAAGCTAGCCTGCCCTATTTCAATAAATCGTACAAAATTCACAGTGATTGATTCAAGTGAAAGTAAGAAAGTACTCTGAAATGTACTCAAATTATAAAACTATAAAAGCATTCCCCTGAAGGACCAGCCATTTCTGTGCAAAGCTGACTGAACCTCAAGTCATATTTATCTAATTCAAGGACTATCATACTTAAAGGTAGAATCAGTGGGATTTGTCCGCGCTGTTTGTACATGCACCACAATCAGCTGATTTTTGAGTCTCATTCCCAGGAGGTCACAAACCAATATTCTGGGTTGGTAAAGAGTCAAAAATAGTCAATAATCATACTCAAATGCATTAAGATTTAGAATTTATGAGCCAGTTTTTTTTTAAAAAAGACAGAATAGAAAGCACTGATCTTTGTGTAGGGAGTAAAAGTACATACTAACACAGTAACAACATATTTGTACTTCATTGCTTCCTACATCTTTCTCTTGGCAACAAAGTAAAAAGGTGTGCTTCAAAGAAATCTCAAACTAGTCCTTTAATGTGTGACGCAAATGTGCGTACTTCTATTCTTTGATGTATAATCTCTGAATTTTGACTGCTCAGCCATTTATAATCTGTTTGCAGATGAAAAAGAGGCTGATGAACTTTTGAACTCATCAGCTTCCATAAATAATAACCTCCATTTCCTCACTTGATCCGTCAAATGCATCAAAATGATTCACTATGTTAGTTTCGAAGAAGAAATCTGGTTTGAGCACCGCGGTTGCTGTTTTATTCATAGACACACATCCATCCCTTATCTATATTCACATTCAGGAAACAGGTGTCTCAGTTCTTAAATGCTCGAAATGTTCCTCAAAGCTCAAGGTGAAACTCCCCCTTGCATTTGTCACACTGAATTATCATGAAATATCCTTTGTTCAAGGCTTTTAGATTCAAAAGGCTTATTAATTCAGAGTGCGGTGTTTTAAATTCAGAGCTCTGATGTGCATAAATCAAAGCAGACACAGTTGTAATACACACATGTACTTTGTTGTTCCCAGACAGAGCAGTAGACTGCTGGAGGGCCTCCGCCTCAGGGGAATTAAATCGTGTTGACAGCTCAGCTATGACCCGACTATGAATGCAGCGCAAACGCTCCATCTCATTAAGGGGTATTGCAAAACCACTGGTTGAATTGTTATTATAAGCATTGGTCAGCACTTGTAACAAAGGCTTTTCAAAACATTCAAGTCGTCAGCGCCTCTAAGTTACATGAATTTAATTTGCCTTTAACTCCAGTGTAAGAAAAGACTCTCAGCTTGTCGGTGCTGAGCTTTAAGTCACTCTCTGACATGCTGATTTATTAATGAGACTAAGACATGCTGACATGATCACGATGACAATGCTAAAGTGCTGACAGCAAAGGAAGAGTTCACCCTCTAAAATTGGAGTTTCTTTGTCCCCAAAAACTTTTCTGGGGTTTGACAGTAAAACAGTGTTGCAGCATTCTCCTAAACAACTGAAGTAGAGGGAACACTGTTGTGTTGTGAAGCTCCAGAAATGTTTTGTGGACTACGAAACTTCACCCATGGAAGTGAGTAGATAGTGACTTTGAATGTTGGCTACACTAAACACACAGTGAAGCAAAACTTGGTGAGTGTCAATAGTCTGAAAGTATTGGACACATTATATATTTGTGGCGTTTGATAAAAAATCAGAGGATCGCCAACTTTATTACTGCTCACCCTGAATGTTTCAAAATTGCAGCCCTACCAATCCAATTGATTCAAGACCATATATGTAAAAAAAAAAAAAAAAAAA
>CAEMYA010000177.1:3079948-3127626 GCA_903131615.1 Diplodus sargus | reverse complement strand
AAAAACATCCTTGAGGCAACGGACATGTGTTCATTTTTGTGCCAATCTATTCAGTGGGTGTTGAGATATTTCACAAGATTTGTAAAACATGGATGTTTGTTTCATATTTCATGGCAACATGTCGACTAATAGTTTGGATGCAGAAGGCAAAAAAATGTCAATTTGCCAACAGATTAAAAGGCTGGTAACTGGGGCTCTCCAGTGGCTCAACTGGGAGAGAATGCGCCACATATACAGCAACTCAGTGTCCTCAGGGCCTCGGACTCCATTTCACCCTGTGGCCCTTAGCTGCATGTCATCCTCGCTCTCTCTCTCTCTCTCTCTCTCTCTCTCTCTCTGTCTCTTCCTGTTTCCTGTCACTCTTCACCTGTCTAACCAAATAAAGCCATGAAAATGCCATGAACATAATTTAAAAGAAAGGGAGTGAATCATCAGTACACCAATCAGTTGAGAGAATGTTGAGATATTTCACAAGATGAGAGAAAACTTGGGCCTCCCGGCGATGCCAGAAGAAAAGTCAGGAGATCAACATAGTGTTTACAGCTGATCCATTTGACTGTACAAAATGTAAAGCAATCCATCCAATAGTAATAGTGGTTTGGCCATAAACTGTGAAAATATTACACAATGCTCACACTTATCAGTCATCGTCTGGGTCCAAAAATGATTCGTCATGACTGACTGAACAAAAGACCTACATTTGGAAAGTAATTACAAAATCAGAGTTCAGTTCCAGTCTAGTAAACCTGACAGTCAGATGCTGGAGGTGGATGCTTTTAGGCTGTGATTGACAGATTAGCGGTGGCCTTGATTTGGAGCCATACAGAGCAGCCATAAGCCCTCATCTGAATGGAAAATGGGCACCGTAGCATCACTGTATTCTCACATCCTCTGCTGCCCTGTAAAGTCGTAGAGAGTGACTTACCACATCGCCGTCATCTGTCTTTACGGCCTGCCACTCGGAGGACGCCTCGAGCTGCTCAAGAGGCCACTATCTCACCAGAGACTGAGGGCTCAGCGAAGGGCTCCTGGCCTTTTCCACGGTATATTTCTTTTGTACGGGCTGCGTGTGCACTAGAGGAAAACTTGCTGACTTTGCCCGAACTCAAATGCAGCTGATGGAAGTAACGGTCCGCCTTACAGTGAGTGATGAGACTGCAGGATGCTGAGCTGAGGAGCAGTTTCCATTGCATCCTACTGAAATGTCACAACAGACACAACACCGCCTCTGATCTGCAGTCGCTTTCGAACAACAACAAAAAAAAATCTGTCCTGATTGGCTGTTTCAACAGAAAAACTGAAGATATTAATCAGCTGAGTGTATGAATTTAGGTCCATAACTATCATTGCCCATCAGCGTAGAGCTAGATAATCAATAGTAGTTAAGACTTTGTTTATATCGATTGCTTCTTTTGATTGCTTTTCTCTCTTGATAGTCAGGGGAGGACTTTGGCCCCCGGCCCACTCCCGTTGTCATTTGTGTTGGCAAGCAGCGCACTTGTTCACAGAAAGCTTGAATCAGATTTTAGTGCTAAGGCTGCAGAAAGCACAACAGAGATGAAGAGGAGGGGGGAACTACAGTCTTTTATGCACCCTTATGCCTCTTTGTGTATAGCAGGAGTTATTTTTCTGCGTTCATCAACAACACCTTGTCCCATTTCAGAAGCAGCAGCGTTTACAGTATTTCTTAACGCTTCGGGGAGATGCATTAGTCCATCTGTTCGAGCAACTCCCAAAATCCTGTTCCCTTTATTATTAATTCACAGGTCTAATCTGTGTATCCAACCACTTTGTGGCTTTTATGTGTTGCTCTAAAGGGATCAGCGATAAGAAGAGTCACCTTTTCTCACAGATGAGTCATCTTCGCTGTGTGCTTCTATATGGACCGGGATATGTAGCTTATCCTTGCGTGCATACATCATGGCAACAGGGGAAAAAAAACATCTTTCACGCTCACACAGAAAACCTACCCTGTATCCCTGGTGCAGTGTGGATGCTAAACTTAGGTTTCTGTTTCATGTTGCTTGATTTGAGATCTGTTTTTAATGCAGTATTTTTTCCTGCCCTCTCAGCTGTTTTGGAAAATGTTAAAGGAATGTTTGCTGCAGAGGCTATAACCAGGTGAGAAAACAACTGAGAGTGTATCAGCGGGAGCAGATGCATCCAAGCCAGGATGAGAAGCGCAATTAAATTAATTACTCCTTAACAGATCAGGATCAGTCACCAACTGGGCCTTGAGCTCTGCCTTGGTCAAAGTCTTAATCTCTTATTAGTTCTGCTCGCCCCATCCCGCTTCTAAAATCCCATCCTTGGCTGCAGTCGGCCGTGGACAGAGGCACCCCCCCACCCCCACCAACCACCACCAAAAAAAAGCCCGAGCGTAAGCATTTATTCGCTGCTCAGTCTTCGGAAAGTGCTGCAGATGCATTTACGGAGAGAGCAACTGCAGCTGAATTAACCAATCTGCATATTCAGGGCCTGTTAGAGGGAGATTGTTCCCGTGTGATGAAGGCTTGGAGGCGCATGAGGAGAGGACCTGAGTGAGACACACCACAAGGGCTGCTGGAAAAGAGAGATGGAGGGAGGGGAGCAGCAGAGCGTGGGGGGTGGGCGCAGGAGATTTATCACGACTAACATTGTAGGAGGCCTTATTGGGAGGAGGAGAAGGAATGGGGGGGGGTGAGGGGCGAGGCACTGTGATTGGAGCAGCAGCTGATTTTCTCTAGGTGAGACAGGTTTGTTATGTAAGAACAGGGCCGATGGAGGATTTTTTTTTTGTCCTATAGGTGATAAGCACTTGGGGGGGATGGTTGGAGGGTTTTTGTATGTGACACTGAGGAGGAGCCGGCCATGTGTGAATGCATGTGAAGGTTACGTGCGTGTGTGGAGGGGATGGCAGATGTTTTAGTGTGTTTTTCTGGAGGCTGTGACTCTGGAGCACGGCCCGCCTATGTGTCCTCTGATGGGACATATGGCAGGTCACTGTAGGCACTCTGCACTGTGTGAATGTAGTACCATCATGTCACACATCATGTAGCAATATGTTGCCTTTACAGCCTCTGTAGCAGTGATTTGTCACATTCTCACCGCTATGTTTTTTTTTTACACGAAAACATTTAGAGTAAAAAACAACAACTGCATAACTACTGTATAAATTATGCATTTATTACAACATAAAGTGGGAATAGTGAGTGTGTTTTATGGTAATTGTTCAGTTTTATATTATATCCATAAAGCAAAATGCCCTAAAATGGATTTCCTGTAGTTCTCAGATACACAATTGCATCATAACACCCTCTTTCTTAAAGGATGCTGTGTGATGATTATAAACAGCCGAGACCTTGGTTGTCAGCGGAAGATTTGAAGAAAATGACACGTGCTTCTGAATTGTTTTTATGGCTGGGCTCGTGTCCCTCATCTACAACAAATCATTTCGGGAGAGAAGACTCAAACCCACATAAATCCCAACAACTCTATTGACTTTCCTGCCTGATTTATGTCGCAAGGAGAGACCTGGACAGTAAGCACCCTCAGCGATCGGCGATGAGTGAAAACATAGCACGAAACCAACATCTCCTACAAAATTTTCCATCCACAAAAATACGGTCTGGATCTATTAATACCACAATAACAAGCCTTGATTATAATTTCAATGAGGGCTTGATGTTCATGTTACTCCCCCCCTCATTTGTGTACTTGAGCATGGGGTCAAGTGAAGGACAAGCAGAGGGATGATGTAATGTTTGTAGGAATCAAGATGGTGGCCATGGTGGGGAAGTGAAGCATTAAGAATGAAAGACTGGGAAGGTTGTTCTAAGACAACTTAATCAATCACAGGCTCTGATGCTCACAGTTGTGGACGCTCTGTAGATTACACTGTGTGTTGATTGATTATCATGACACGAACACATACTGCATCTGGAGGGGACATTTTGTGTTTATCTAATGAACTAAAATGAGATGTTACACAAAAGAATACCGGATTTAATTGTGTTTATCTGTCACTGTAACCGTCAAGTCTAAATTCTGATAACACATAATATCCAGCAATTAGGTCTTTGTAAAGGGTCTGAAAATCTTTGTTTTTAATTTGTTGTTTGGTGAACATAAATGTTTTATCAGGACCAATACGGTTTTCATTATCTATTTAACTGGTGTAATGTTGTCAGAAGTATTGAAATTCATATCGATACTGAATATTTGAAATCGTTGCAATACTCATTTTTCATTACATTATCAATACTGCAGTATTAGCTCTGCTTTTTCTTCAGACAGTGGGTTTGACACATACACCACTGTATTGTTGACATACTCCCACCAAAGTAAATTAGGACAAAAGGACAATTGCGTGACATAACCACTGCAGTTGAATACACTTATTTAGGTAGCTTGTACCAGCATATGTTTGATTTTTTTGCTTGAATATTAATTCAAATGATTAAACAATATCAAGATAGTTGCTGACTTATTCACTGCTTGATTGACTTATCATTTCAGTTCTCTCCGTTATCAGCAATAATGATGCCTAAATTCAGAGGCGGCCCATGCGTCAAGTGTCGATAATAGGAAACATGTACTGTGTGACACAATAATCGTTTTAATCATGAGAGATTTGACATGTTGCAACAGTTTGGGATTATCAAGGTGCGCCATCCATCTCTGAAAATCTCACGGTATTGCACGAACATTACTATTATCATCAGTTACAATGACCCGTAACAGGATTAAACAGAAGGGTTTCTGGTTGAGTAAACCCTTTGTTATAATTACAGAAAATTTTAAGTCCTAACAGCCATGAAACTTGAAAAATGAACTTGAAACATTGTTTTTTTTTTTTATATAACTCTGATATGGTAGAATTAAAAACCATAGATAAGCAAAACAGAGCAAGACTTTTTATTCTTATTTCCTACATTTCTGCACATTCTTCTTTTCAATGAATGGAAGAAAGGAGTGCGTTTGTGTATTCATAACTGTGTGCTGTGTGAGTGCATCACGCAGTCTGCTGTGTTGCTGGACATGTAGGATGTGTGCTGATGCCCGGGGAGGCACCATATGCTGTTTAGACTCAGGAGCATCCCATCACGGCAGACCTGAAGGTGAACAACCCCCAACAACTCCTTCTTGTGTCTCCCTCCATCAGCTCACGCGTGCCTCATCAGCCAGCAGGGGTTGGAATCACGCAGATCCACTCTCCTCACGCTTGCTTTCACGCTACCACGAATAATAATCGCCATATAGATTTTCCTCTCACACAGTCATGTCTTTACGCAGATAGATAGTGTTCAGCTGAATTCCTGCAGAGGGCAGAGTTTTACTACCTATATGTTCAGGAACACAGGGATACATCCATGTTTGCACAGCTGACGCAATTGAGGAAGGAGAGGTTGGATGTACAGTTGGGATGCTGGTTTTGGAGGAATGTTTAGATAGAATAGAAAATGTTATAGCAGTTGCTTAGAGACATTTGGTTATCCATTATGGAGGGCGATGGAGCCAGCACAATGGGATGAGCCGTTAGGATGAGGTCTATTGATGCTCATGCGTGGTGAAGTCAAACAGTTTAACCTCCCACTCGTCCTGCACAGGGGCCATCTTTGCACTGTTTCCTCAGTTAAAAGAAAATAATCCATCTTGGATGTTTCTTCCTTGTCGGATTTATTAATGAGTCAACCTGTAGTTGTGATAAAAATTAATTTGCAGTTGAATTGAGAAGCGTTGGAGATTTATAGTATAGCCTGGCTTCTCTCCGCAGTGCGGTAAATTACCCCTGGGTGATTTTTCTCCCTTTTTCATCCCTGTCTCTTTTACCCCCATCACCTGCCCTCCACAATAACCCTCCGGTCTGGTCCGAAGGGAGCACCTGATCCCACACCACCAAGGCCTCTAATTGCTTTACTCCCATCCTGAGCAAGGTTGCTCCCTTGAGAAACAAACCATGAATAGACAACCTCTTATGAATCCAAACTAATTTAAAGGTCTGCTTGATGGAAAGTCATTTATAAAAACAGCCACGTCATTAATAATTCAGCATCCGGGGTCACACTCCCACACTGACATGATGTGTTTTTTAACAACATTACAAGTTTTAGACACGCATGTCTCCCATGGCTTACACGAGCAGAGCACTCCTGGTTAATTAACACAGATAATTAAACTCCCGTCGTCATTTCCAGCTGTCTGGGAAGCCACAATTGGATTGATCAGAATCCTGCCGCTTTAAATGCTCTTATTTACCACCCAAGGAGTTCGGCTTCACAGTTACCGCTGCAATCTCTGCAAAAATAATTCAACTCACCATTTTGGTATTCTTTCACCTCTGTGTCATTCGTGCATCCGCATTAACTGATTGGAATTGTTCATCTTTATTAGCATTAGTGCTGCCCTCCTGGGATAAACATACTTAGGTGATTGCTTCTTTGCAACTGTACATGATGCTGTAGTTTGATCCAGAGAGGATTTGGATGTTAGTGGCCTGTTGTCACATGATCCGGCGGGCCGGGGATGTGAGGTCATTTTGTGTCACCTGATATGTCTGAGCTCTCAGCTGTCAGTGGGAAAAATGAGATGGAGATTATCGGTTCATTTAGGGAATCTTGAAAAATATGTATTTCCTCCCTGTACATGGGGTTCGGATTTTAGCTTTGAAATTCAAGGAATCTGTAAATCCTGTTTTGTGCTTTGTCACAACCACAGTGTCAGATGGTGTTTGATTTTATTTTATTTTTTTACACTGCCTTTGGCTCAGAGACGTTATGTAACTTTTCTTACTGATCCCTGAAATACCTACCTTTAAATTGGGAGTGTTTGAAAAAACAGGACACTTGTGCAAGAGAGAATTTACCGAGGTAGCAGTTTTAACGTGATGTGACAATATACATAAATACAAGAACAAAGACATATTGTGTGAGACTGTAAAGATTTGAAGTGTTGTGATCACCTTTCAGTTCTGATTTAGCAGCGTTTTCACTGCAGCTGATGCAACACAAAAATAGCGACATTAGAACTTTCAAGGAGGCAAACCACAAAGAGAAAATTGAGCCCTCTGTTGTTTAATTGCTTTAGTTGGCCCCTCACATAAAGGCTGAAAGAGCATAGGCGGTGGCTTTTATCATCTAAATTGATACCTGTTTTTGTGGTGCAGAATCCAGATTAAAGATGAGATTATTCTTTCGTTGTGGGGCAGGTGTTACGCTCACATACTGTACAATCAGCTGCTTAAAAAGCTGGACAGAGATCAGGAGGCTGCAGCGAAACTCTCTCTCTCCCGCATGTTTCAGCTGCATTTCACTGCTGCTTCACAGAGGTCACACCTCATTCTTCCATAAAGCGCCTTTTGATGAATGTTTTCTTAACTGCTGACTTTACAAGATAACTCGTTCTTGCTAGATCATGGAGCCCTGTCTTCAGCTGCGAATGTGCTGAACCACATACGGCATTATGTAAGGAATTTTCTGTCCCGAACTAATGTGTTGGCTGTCAAGTCAGTGCGCTGCTTCCTCATGCTAGAGGTCAGTGATACTGACAGAGGACGACACAGAAATCACAGAAATACAAGCCTCTGTACGGTAGCCAGCTCGCCCCATTATGAGATTACACTGATGTAGCTCCCATTTGTAAAACCAAAGAATGGATAACAAGATAAAAAAGCACCAAGTTTTGAGTATCGCCTTGCAGCTTTGGCAACACAGTGTCACATAATATCATCTTTTTCTCCCGCGCCGCTGTTGGACAAACGCTTTTATTTGCCTCTGCTGCAGTGCTATGTTTAACGTCTGTCATGTCATTTGATAGCTGCAGTCATTAAAGCTCACAGATAGCCACGCCGACCTTTGCTTAGTAGGCTGTTTTCCTGACCCGTGCGGCCGAGAGGTGACTCACTCACTGTCAGGGGCAGTGCACTCTAAAAGGCAACCTGCTGTGAATTTCTAATTTGCTTTTCCACTCGTGTGATTCCACTCGTTTCCTGCAGTCATATACTCGGGGTTGGGATTCTGTCGGAATGTGCTGATGAGAGGGAGAGTGGGCCTGCGTAATTCTGTTGCACGGCTTGTGAAACTCCCTCTGTGCTGTTGGAGCCAGTGATGCAAACACTGTCGAAGCATTAACAGAGGGTATTTCAAGGGCTTCAACAGAGATACATTAAGTAGCATAAGCTCACATCAAAGCCAATTTAGTCACAAGCAGACTGTAAAAAAAAAAAGTTTGCATTTGAGCCATTTCCGCTGGGGTCTGTCAGCTTGGTTACATTTTTGTGCTTGGATACTTTAATACTGTAATGCATGATGATGAATAATGGTGATACACGATCATTCAAGCTCAGAGACACCTATTATCGTGACATTTTACCAAAGGTTGGACTGTTGTCACCATCAGTGGATACTCAACCAAACTGTAGCGACGCAGGTCACAGATAGACAGACTGGAGTTTACTTATTCCTATGTTTGCTACTGCTATTCATCATATTTGGCTTTCTACAGGATATAGATATGTATGACTGCCCTTGTTTATCTAATTCTTTTGACCTTGGCCAACTCGCATTCTTCCATTTAAGATGCCCCCACCCCCTCCTCCCTTCTCCTCCCTATCCTCCAATGGAATCTGCGGCAAGTCTCCTTACGTCAGCAACATTGCAGGACCTCTGTGCTCCTCCAACATTACATTCAGCCCCTATCTTCTCCTGCACTCATTAGTGCCAGAGGTAGAGGTGACAAGAACGGTCACACGATCTCAAAGTGATAAAATGCACAACAGAAGGTGCTGCAGAGAATTGAGCATACTTCTGGAAAACCCGGGACAAAAACAACTAAAGTGCATGCGATGGAGTCTTAAGAGTGGGGTTTGGTGCAGTGCACAATTTACATTCTACTGTATATTGATTAAATCTGTGTACCCCATGGGAAGGAGTATTGAGCATCGTGGCTGTAGGGTGGATTGTAGTTCTATCCTCTGCATTTTAAATGGCTTTATGCAGCATGTCATTACTACTTAAGTAGCCTACCTCAGCTTTCCCTGCAAAGACTTTATGTTTGCTGTAGTTAAAAGTGATGTCCAAATAGATTTTTTTCACTCTGTCTTTTGCATTTGAAACAGGGTAACATCAACATAAAATATCGTTCACATTAAGGGGGGCTATAATATTCCTCCTTAGAAGCACATTTTGCAGAATTTGAAGAAAGCTGCTTTTTCCTGCACATACACACAGAAGGGGATGAGGGATAAGCCATCTTGTCCTTGTCGAGTCCTTTGTTTCAAAGGATGCCAAATCAATCAAACCATTCACTTTTTAAAATTCAATCCGTCAAATCAATATTAAAGCCTATACTTATCACAGGAACGGTCATGTTTCATATAGTGTCTTTTACATTGGCTGCAGAAAGTATGCATCTGGAAACACTTATATAGAATGCATAGGTAATAAAAACAGGACATCTATTGAATCTTGCTGTTGAATATTTACAGGTGTAAAAAAGCCTATTACATATTTTGTAAAAGTGATTTGAGAAGTCTTAGATTGACGGTAAAAAGAAAACACATCTGAGTGCAAACAGCCGGTTTTTGATCAACAAATAAAGCTAAGATCATCAGATAAACACGTTTGCTTTTAGGTGCATGGAGGCAACGAAGCTTCACTTCAGTGTGGCTCCCGCTCTCTCATTCTCACACCGATTTATTAGCTCTCTGTTTGATCAGGAGGCTTGTTAAAGCTCTTTAAAGATGAATTGTAACCTTACATCACCTGCAGTGACGGCAAAGCTTACAATGCTTTGTGTGCACAAAGGCCTGCAGTCTACCTGTAGATGTGGTGCAACAGGGAATCTTAGCTGTAAAAGGAAGTTATTTTGGTAGCTTGTACAAGGTTCAAACACAAATGTTATTGTCACATTGGCTTTGTGCCACATTGTCTGTTATCTTTATTCTCTCAAACACATCCTAGTGTGGCATTTATGGAAATATTTAGCTATACGAAAGTTGGAATACTAAAATAAAATCAAAATCCATTTTGGGATAGAGCTGCCAGTTTCTTTTTCTGATCAGCCGATCAACTACAACAACAGAAAATCAGTCGCTGTGTTATTGCAGAGGATAAACATGGACCCGTATGTAGTACCCAAATACACCATAGACATCTTTTTCTTAAAATAGTTTGGTCGAATTATTTAATTATTTAATAACTATTAATACCCTATAAATAATAATAGTGTTCTTATGTACATATAATAATATTGAAAATGGTATAGTTGTGGGTGATGTGCATGTATTGGGACTGGAATAACAATGCAGCAAAGCTCAGTATTTATTTTTTTTTATAGGGATTAGTATTTTTTCATCAGGGTCTTTTCCTTCTTAATTGACGTGAAACAGATGACAGGTTAAAACCAGTCGCGTCCATTCCTCGATGTATAGCGGGAGCTGCAATGTTCACCTCGAGCTGATGGAGCTTCGTCGGTGTATTTTCATCCTCATCGACGACCGTTTGTTTTCTCACACTGGAATGGCGCTTGATGCTGCTGCTGCTGCGGCTGCTGTGGACAGCCTCTCTCTGCATCCCTGCTCACCCCCCCTCCTCCCCCGCGGACAAACCGGAATGGTTTCTTCCAGGCGAACCTGTCACTGTCACCGCGGCGGTGACGGCAGCCGAAGTGTGCGAGCAGAGGGGGGGAGAAGGAAGGCTTCATCCACTGCCTGCCATTGCAGTGCGGCGGCTGCTGCTCTGGAGCCACACCAGGAAGACCTTTTCCATTCTATATCTGTATAATTTTACAAGCACGCCGTGAGGACCACTGCGTTTGTGAAGGTGAACGGGCTTCTTGAATTATCAGTGCTGTTTGTGGGAGGGCTGTTTCGCTCCAGCCGCAGGAGCTGAATGGATGTGTGTCCCCCTGCGGATACAAGCGAGCGATAACGGTACAAGCCGAGGTAACTTAGCTACCTCACTGCTAGCGAAACTGTATCTACGCGCTATGCTAAAGTGGTTAGCTAGTTGACCAACATGCTAACGTTATCGTCTACTAGAAAGCGTGAACAACGCTGTCCATTGCCCTAGTTTTTGTGGAGCTTGCATAACCGATCATATTGAGTCACAAAATGCCTTGCGGTGGAGCTGTCATCGGGCGCTCGGGATGTTCCCACGTCAAGTGCGCGTAGCGTCCAGGTAACGCTAGCTGGGATGAGCTAGCCTAGCTGCTGGAACAAAATGTCGGCCAGTTGGGGTTGATCTGACCAGGAGGGTATAAAAGGGGGCACAAGATTCATTAAGTGTCGGACTGCAGGATGCAGTGATGGGGTGGTATGGTGAGGTTAGCTGCTAGAGGTATGGCCTCGGTCGATCCAAATGAAAGGGAAGGTCAAGCGGTGGTTCACCTTGTTTTGGTGGTTCGCTTCTAAAACCAAAGTGGCTCTTTGGTGAAGCTAGGTAGCAGTTGGCTACCGTTAGCTTGTTAGCTGGCTTTAGTTTGGCGACACTGAAATACATGCTTTTCCTCTCCCAGTGTCCGTGTGCGTTTCAACCAGCTGTCATAATAATGTCATGTCAGCTGTGTGTGAGGGCTCTGCTTTGGGTTGGAGTCGCTGCTTGGCTCAGCTTATCCTGGCTAACTTATCCCAATGTTTTGATTTCCATATCAACGGATGGACATGAACTAAAAGCATCAGTCTTCACCTGTTGAACACTGGTATCGTGTAGTAGATCAACGTTTATAAGTATGCCGTAAACTACTCATAACAACATTTAATGTACGGACAAATAACGTTTTGTTTTGTTGGGACATTGTTCACTGGCCATTATATATGATTATTTATTATATTTTCTAGAATTTCATTGACTGAAGAGTTGAGCAATGCAATGAACTAATTTGACTGCTGTGGGCAATAAATAAACTAGTTGGACGACATAACTCACAACTTTGGTTTAGACTAAATATTGCATGTAAACATTGCAATGAAATGAGGAGTCATAGAATTTAGTAGTCTGATATTTGTACAGTTTCTGTAATAGAACAGGTTGCACCCATAAGACTATTTAAAGCATGTGGAATATTCAGTTATTTAGCTTTATCATGTCTAACCTGTATAATCTGTCAATGGAAATATGACTCATATCATGATATGATATTATATTGAAACATTGCACAACAATTCAGTGTCACAAAGTCTGCCACAATACAATTTTTATTCAGTTCAGTTCAGGGGCCTGCATTTTAATGGGATGATCAATGTCCATTTAACACAGTTGCAAAGCTGCCACCAATTTCTTTTTCCTTTTTTGGCCTGACACAATGACACATAAGTTATTTTAAATAATTTTAAGCCATTATGTATTGTTAAATTAACAAACTAACTCCACCAACACAAAAGGAAGGATTAACAACAAGAACACTTTACAAGAGTTAAGAGGGTTTTTTTTGTTCGTCACCATCATAGAGTGCTGTTGGGATGATGTATATCTGTAGGCTAACCAGTAAGTTAGCATTGCCCTGGTTCCCTCAGCGGAAAGCCTATGGGACTTTTTGATTACATTTTGGATTATTGCCAGAAATAATCTCTGTGGCGAACACATGTTTGTTATATGTGCATGTTTTGTTCAGCTAGATAATCTTGACAGATGACATCACTCTTATCATTTTTGAAGCATGAATAAAATTGCGGTGGCATAACTTCAACATCACCAACACTAAGCATCTTACTACACTGTAGTATGTACATTTTACTATAGATTGATCAGTCCATAACTTGTAAAGTTAGAGTTAGAATTGTTTGCATCTAAGGGGAAAAGTTGTGTCTTTCTGTCTGTGCTTAATGTCCCAGACGACTTCTGTGATTTAAATTAGCCATGTTTTAGACACTCAAATGCTCTTTAAGTCGCTGGGTATTTACTGATGTATTTTGTCATGTAGAATAAAACATGCAGTTCTTTAAGCTTGTGTTAACCACATATTATTTTTTCAGTGAATTTATATTTCAGTAAACAAAAACCGACTCAAAGAACCCATTGACTTTGAGATGAAGGAACTGGAAGTTCAAAAAAGCCAACTTATCTGCAGGTCTTAGGAGTCATTCCTGCAGTTAGCAGACTTCTACTCTACTCATAGTGTCCCACGTTACTTGATTTTTACGTTTTTGACACTGCATCTCCTGACAGAACAACACATTTGAATTTCAGCCTGCATGCATGTTTTTTCAACTTGTCGTTCAAACAGCAGAGCTAATGTTGCCGTGATGAGAGCAACAAGTTAGCAAACTGCTGACCAAGGTGACCTGTTTTTCTGTTGACCTGTCGTTTCCCCAAAAGCCAAAATATTTCTACATTGATAATTTATAGCTGAGAGGGGAGTAAATATCCTCAGCATCTTGTTCTTGGCTGCTTGTCATTACGTGCCTGGCACTAGCACTGTTTGAACGTTGAGGAAGGAGGTGCACTTTGATGGACAAGGTGACACAGACGTGGCAGGGGAATTTCAAAATAAAGGCGAATCTTAAAAATTATTTGCATCGATCACATTGGATTGTTGATAATCGACTCAATATATTAATGTGGATCGATGGATTGCTACCTCCCTAATGGTTCATAACATCACATCTCAGAGTTGGACTACCAAGAGCTTGGATCTAAGACTTCTTCATTGTGTCTTCACTGGCCTCATGATAGTAATGCTATGTGAAATGGCAGCTGGGCAGGGCAGCAAATGTGTCAAATGAAGTGTGGGAGGCACAATACAGATGATATTTGTGGCAGTCATTGTGAGTGTTGTCACTGTTAGATGAAACTGGCTGTTTTTCTTTTTTTTTAATGATTCTGATGACGGTGTTGTGCAGGGGATGTGAGGTGAGCCGAATATCAAGCTGCTCAAGGGCAGCCATACATGTTGGCCTGTAAATCATGTTGCCCTAAGCTGTCATGGGAACAGCAGCCATCTGAGTCATGGTGGTTTTGGAAGGACAAATATATCTGATATTTTGCCTACTTATGTTAAATTTGACTGCAGTTTTGGAGTCCTGTGTATTTGTAGAAACTGCCTGTAATAGAGGGCTTATCAAGTTACAGGTTATGGCCAACCCATGTGATAAAAAAAAAACATACCAATGACTGCATCACTGCATGATATGATGTGTTGATACATGATGCACCTTGCAGAAACCAAACATTGGTTTTCATACGGCCATAAAGTACCTCTTTAATGATCTAAATGGTCTAACTGTGTACAGAGCGGATGCTGGAAAACAATGGTGAAAAAGGTGTGATATTGTAAACATAGCAATATGTTTCAGTGATCGCCTAGAGGTGCCACTAGAATATAAAGGGAAATGATTTAATGAGTTGGCGTGCACTTTCCTGAAGTACTACATCTGCTTACTCCATGGATTATTTTGTATAATTAGTATCACTGTGATATTTTCATCCTCTGAGAGGTGTGACTTCAGACTGAGAAGGGTTTTCGCCCCTCTTTAGCTAATAGATCTAATCCTTTTTTTTCTCTTTTTTTTAAATTTAGGAGGGTTTTCAGCTCTGTGTTGCAGCCCAGTTAAATCCTCTCTCCGTCAGATGTTGTTTTTAAGTAGCCCAGTCAGAATAAAATGTTGGCAGTTAACATTTGTTCAAACTACTGATTTGTTCACATTTGTACTTATTCAATATAATCCGTAGTTTATGGCATTCTACAGTATGTTTCATATCACCTTCACATTACATTTTAGTGACTCGACTTATCAGAAGGTGGAGGGGCAGCAGTGGAGTTAAGGGAGAAGGTTAACAAGCCAGTGACAGCAGTTCAAGGTGTTGTTACCACATTTGTAATCATGACCCCACTGGATAGTTTTAAGGGAACTTGATAAACTCTTCAGTCATGTGCGTGTGACTACCAGAGCAAGTGTTTTTGCCAAAACGTAATCTTTTCCTTAATCTACTTAGCCATGTGTTTTTTTGTGCCTTAATGTATCCTGACCAAAATCACAGCATTATCTTAATATAAACAACATTCAGCATATCTGTTTGTAGAAACAACCATTGCTTTCGCTCCGTATGTTTTTTTACTGCTTTAATTTTAGGACACTTCTTGGAAATAACATGTTATTGGCAAGTTCATGTAAGGTTGCTGTGAACACTGAAATATCATTGCTCTACATGGCCACACTTGGACTTCCACGCAAACACCTCTTAAAAATATGACCTGCGTGCCTCGTGCAGTAAGTCTCTATGTTAACAAATGACACATGCACATGTATATGGGTATAACTCCAGTTATATAGAGGCGTGCTTATATAAATCAAGTCTATCGTAAATCCCTCGTTTGAAAGGGGTGTTGTATTATCAGGATGAAGAGGCTTGCAAAATCTCTCATCAATCACATTTAAGCATGAGCCTCCTTTTTCCTATAGTACAGAAACATCCCTTATCATCACTGTTTTTCATTGGCTCTGTTGTCCTCATTTCAATCACTGTGACAGAGAAGAGGTGGGGTGCAGGTCAGTGGCTCAGCTTATCAGCACATTCCTGCCCTCTTATGTGCTCTGTGTGGGGCACTGATAACTTCCACCGGGCTGATTGAGTTCAGGAGCTGATTTCCTGGTTCGTTTGTTCAAGAACACCTTCAGCCTCTGGTTATGATCACTGACTCCAGCTGTAGAGCCTGGAAATAGACTCAATTTTTAAAACTATTTTGTTTCACAATAGTCTAAAAATAATATCAGATTAGCTTTTTAATGGTATAATTCACATACATTTCTAAAGAAAAATCAAGGAAATAGATTAGATATATCTAGTTAAAGCAGCTGTACTCGGTATGTTTTAAGATAACCACATATCAATTAATATATTTATTTTGAAAACAATTTTTATTTTCTCTCATCACACAATAGCACTGCTTTTAGCTGCACATGCCCACTGTACACTACCTGCTCAACACTAAACAACACACGGACACATTAAGTAAAAAGCTGGTGATCATAGCAAAGCATTTAGCAGCTAAAGAGCCCGCCAGATATTTCTCTCAGGAGTTGGTGGAGACCAAAAACAGAATTTAAAAAAAGCGTGAATACAGACTAACATTCACCAGTTGGAAAGAAACGTAACTTCTGACAAATGATAATTCAAATTATAATGAAGAATTTGCTCAACCTAAAATCCCCTCCATTTCATTGCTTTAATGAATTCTTTCTGCTAATGGTTATTGTGTAATACCCTATACAGTGAAACTTTTCTGTGAAAATCTCATATTGTTGACACCCTAGTTTGTTCACAACTTCCACTGCTTTGAGTTGAGCTTTAGCTGTTTAATGTGTTATGACTAAAGGATAGAGCTAGCAATACATGCCCTTTACAAATCAAAACGTGTCTTGTCTTCAGATCTTCACAGAACGTATTCAACTCATGTCAGCATCAATATTATGATGGCTACCGTGTAATAACAGCTATTTATTATACTGTCTGTCTGTACACTAATCTTATCTGAACAGTTGTTAATTACAGTGATGACAGTCAGCCTTGGTGTCTAGCATGTCAAACAAGGTTTCTCTGCTGGCTTCCCCCTATTTTGGAATTTCAGATCCTGTATCAAATCATTGCATGTTAAAAGTACTGTGACAATCTCAGTTTCCATGTCTGTGTATGTTAATATGAGAGTGTGTATCATCTTCCACAGACATTTTTTTGCCACTCCAGTAACTTAATGTTGAATCTACCACAGACACAAGCGCTTAACGTGTGGGATATAACTGTTCGACTTCTAATTTTTTTCTATAAATACAGGTAAAACATATAGCTATAATGTCCAGTGCACTGTTATAGAAATAAAAAAAAGATGGTTTTAGAAAAATACCGATAGTCTTAATTATTTTGTTGGTTTGTTTTAAAAAATGCTACAAATTTAATTTCAGTTAAACCAATATAGCTATTTGAAATAACAACACAGTATAAGCTTCAAGTATCTTTAGCTGAAACATGAAATTTAGCAAAACAATGGCACAAAGGTTATTGTGCTGTAAACAACAACTTGCAAATTATTGGACATAAAACTGTGATTTATTTGTATGAGAAAATTGGTGTTTCTGTTGAACCATTTCTGTTACCAAACATCACATCTTTACATGATAAAATGATAGTAGTAATGGCTGAACCACTGTCTTGTGGCAATTATTAGCTAGATTTCTCAACATGTCTCTTTTGGTTAACGTAGAAATAATGAATTTGGAGGCTGGTAGGCAGAATGTAGTGGAGAGAGCACACTATGTGTGGAATCTGTCACCACTCTCAGGCTCTGCTCTGAGCGATGTAAATTTAACTCGTCCCCATTGCCAGCAGTGACTGGGTGTCACTCAGGCTTGTCCAACTTGATCATTATCGTGACTGATTCCCGGGACTTCTTGACCCACATGGCCTTGATTTGGAGATAGATCCATGTTGTAAAGAATCTGGTCTGAATATTCCTTTAAATTTGTGAATTGAATTCTGTTGTACCCGTTTGTCAAATTGAGATTTCACTGTCACTTTCCTCCTGTCAGTGTATTTTGTGTATTTTTATTTCCGATAGGATTTATTTCATCTTTCACAGTCACAAGCAAGTCTGTAACAACACATAGATCTGTTCTCAGCTGAGTCACCCATTTACTTTATCTCGAAGCATGGTGCCTCCATGTCGGTGCTCACTGCTGGTTCACCTGCTGAAAGAGAACAGGACAAAGACAGAGTATGCAAATGATGCCCTTACATAAAGCTGTATCAGGAGCAGTAGCAGTCTCATAAATGTCAGGAATCAAATAAATGAACAATCAGTATGTTACAGGCAGTAAGGGGTATTCAAGTTCACGGGGTTGAGTAGATGGTTTATAGTTGAACATTAAATGCACCCTGAACTTATGGTAACCTTTTCCATTGCATGATGCCATCAGAGAAAGTGCAGTAAGAGGCACGGTCGAGTAGAATCGCTTGCCTTCTCAACACGACCTGAAACAAAAGTTACGGTGTAAAGAGAATTCCTCACATTTAATAATAACCCTGTCAACCATGTGTCTTCTGTTGGTGTTGAGGGATAACACAGTCCTACATAGACAACACGGAATGCCTCAGTGTATGTGGTTGACACATACTGCAGATGTTTGAAGTTGCCATAGGATGAATTCACTTGTTTTAGCAACTATGCTGAATGCTACCTTATAGAAAACACACAAGTTTTAACAGTTATGATATTAAATGATTTAACTATCAAAACGAAAACACTTCTGACCAGCTGTCTTACTATGTTCTCTGAATGCTGCTTTTTTGAATACAAACTACTCGGACATTTTCCGCAGGATAGAACGACCTTCGTTATGTTGGCCTTTTCGTTGAAAACTGCAATGCAGTGAGCTGTTTTTCTGATTAATGTTATTTCAGTGGTTGCCACTTGTTATTAATGATCTAATGGAGCTGCATGTTCACGCACTGAAAACACCATTAGAACCTGGGCTGTAGTGTATAGCACTAAACAGTTCCCGGAGATGATGCGAAGAGCAGGATCACGTTAAAGTGCTTTGAAAGACGTGCAGTAGGGCTGCACAATATCGTCCCAGCATCGACATTGCAATGTGTACATGCACTTTAGTCACATGCATTCAAGCTGTCCTACAAAGTAATGATTGAGTCGAGGAATCTATAGTAAATGGCTGTTAAAACACATGGCATTGTCCTACTATGCATTTCCTACAGATCTCAGACGTAACCTTCCTCGTACCTGGGGTGATACACAAGTTACACATGCCTCTTTGCTTTCTTCTCAGCCATCCTCTAAATCTCAGAATTTCCTTTCTGGAGCTGTTAAAATTGGTTTTATTTTTCTATTCTTTATAAGTAAGTGGTTAATAGCTGAGTTTGTGTTAGAAGTAAGATTTAACTGTGACTGTGTCGTCTTCAGCTGCAGTATCAAAAATACAAATTATGACGTCCAAGTCAAGTTTGATGGTCAGTAATCCTTTGTGGAATGTCATTGACACAATGAGCATAATTTATGCATGCAATGCAGCACACCTGGGGAGGAGGGGCGTAATCATGTCTCACATGCAAAGAGAATTGATGGATACTGCTCTGGTTTCGACACGGCACCTCAGGGGTTAAGTCCGATACAGCAGTTTACACTGCGGATGGATGTTCGCTAGTACAGAGGAGTCCCATGCTGTAGCGGAACTGCAGATCCCACACAGATCGCTGCCAAGCTGGAGGGGATTTGCTCCGATCCCATGAGCGCGTAAGGAGAGAGTTGTAGGGAGGGAAACATTTTAAAGAAAGATGTTAGGAGAGGACACAGACCTGTGCGGGGCAGAGGAAGCATTAGGGCGTAGCTGCGGGGTGGGTTTCATAACCCCTCACCTGTGGTCGTAATTTCAGTTGTTACAGAGCTAGGAAAAGAGAACGCAACGGAAAGGTGGGGGCCAGTCCCTCCTAGCACTTCTCGGTGCGGTTATGCTGTGGGACTGCTGAAGTGCGTCTGCAGGAATCTCCCTTTGGATTTACTGAAGAGTAGCTGGAGGTTTGAGCTGCTTTTGTCTGTGTCCTCTGTAGTGACCAGGATGAACTGATGTAAGTACCTCTGATGTTCTCTGCATCCACTTTTAATTACTGAAGCAACAAACCAAAGAGATGAAGAAAATGAGCTGGAAGTCTGTGTTACTGAACACTAAATAATGCCAGTGTGCGTCTTTCGTGGCTGTAATTAAGTTTTATGTCCGAGTTGATAGGTGTCATCCTTTGACCCTCTTATTACTCTTAAATTACTGCATCTCCCCTGCTGTCTCTCCTTCATTAGAGATTCACACTACAGCATTGTACTGTGTCGTATGTGCAGAGTGTCACTTGTCTCTCAGGGGACCTCCTGACTGGTGCGAGGGTATGGGGCCCTCATTAGCATTTGAATATGTTCTTCGAGGCAGGGGAGTTTTAGCAGTTGTCAGCACTCCCAGCACATCGTTTTCAATCTCTGAAGTGATCAATCATCTTATTCTACCTGTTTGCTGCTTCGCTGCCAGCAGCCACAGTGGAGTGTGATCCTGTCGTTGTTGTTTTCCATCTTTGGCCGCAGTGCAACTTGCATAGTGTTCTGAAACTATCCCCATTTGGAATTTGTTTGCTGATGGCATGCTTGTCTTTGTGTTATTCCTGGTTTGCTGAAATGGTTATAAGGCAAAGAAGAGATGTTTCTTTCCCTGCTGGAGACTGAGCCTCATTTATCTTTATTGCTGCTCTTATCACATGGGGGGCCCATCTGTAGTTAGACTGCAGGAGATTATTTTTGGTTCCAAATAAGAAGACTCCAGAAAAGAAATGATGTTTTCTCTCAAACTGGCGAAGAGTTGTGGTGAGATGTGGATGCTTTAATGAAAAATTCAGCACTAAAAATGTCTTTTGTACCACACTGTGAGTATTGCAGCATCAACATTGAGCACAATCCTTTGTAATACTTGTTTAAATAGCCACATTTTCACTGCCTTTGGTGCTGTAAAGTCGTTGTGAAAATGAGCTACATATCTTTGTTTTCCTCAGGCCTTACAGACAAGTCCAACAAACAGGCACTAGAGAGAAACTGAATGTATTTTCCGTGCCGTATTGCATCATTTGTTTCAATCCATCCGTGGCATTTAATATAACAAGAGGTTATTAAATGTTCTCCAGTGTTCATGCTGCAAGTTTCCCTCAAATCACTCTGTTGCAGCATCACAACGGCAGAATTAATGAGAGCTATTTTTAGCTACTCTGGTCCCAGAGCGGTCAAAATTGAATAAGGCTCTGCTTCACCCCCTAAACCATACCACAGCACAAAATCTATTCTTTGAGTCAGAAAATTGAACACCACACCATATTGCCTCAGTTCCCTCTTTGGAAGAAATATGATTTTGTTTTTCTGCTGAATAGAGAGTTGGGGAGTCAGCGCGCTTTCATTTTAATGATAATCCAAAATGAATACAAAATGTAACACCATCTTTGCTTACCTCTTCAAGGGTTGTTTTTGGTTAGTGTTGTCGATGACTCATTGTAGGATTTTGGCTTAAACAGATATTCCTTTACTTTTTAATTTTGCATTAACAGAACCTATATTACTAAGTTATGACGAAGCAAAGCAGTAGGATGTAGGGAGTAGTGGAAACTACATACAGGAAAGAAAAGAAAGAGGGCAGAGATGGGAGGCATTGCTTGAAGTGCAACCCCCCAAAATCAGCTCCTTTTACTGTTTCACCAGCCAAATTGATATTTGGAATTTCAAAGACAGTTATGCTGCCAAAGTGGCTGAAAGACTCACCAATAGCCGCCAAAATTTGCTAATATTCCATTCCACTTTATTCAGACGGTGCTGCCAGGTCACACGAGGACTTGTTTTTGTCCTCACTACATTTTTAGTTCACTGGCTCATAGATAGCTTTTTATTATTGGCTAAAAAACGTCTGCCCCCAGTACTAGCAACATAGACAATAACTTTAAAAAATATAGTTTTAAGCTAAAGCGATTGCAATCTTTTAAGCAAAAACTCTTTACCAATAAATCCAGTGACACAAATGTGAATATTTTTCAATATCAGTTTGTCATCAATGATATAAAATTTATTTTTTAAATTTTATGTTATTTTATGGCATCCATATGGAAGAAAAGATAAAGTCAACAAAATAATCTTCCAATTCATCAGTAGTGTAGAGCTGCACCTAATGATCATTTATTTATTTATTATTCTGCTGAGGTTTTTTTCTCGATTTAATTTTTTGGTACATATATATATCTGTAAACATAAGTTATTTATTCAGTTAACTAATCAACAGAACAACTGTTGGTTGGAGGAAACAATACACTAAGTGACATCAACACAGACCATGGAAAACGTAATGGACTTCTTTCCACTATTTAATTGTTTTTTATAGACCAAATTATTAATAGTTTTTTGTTGCCTAACCAACAGTCCAAAATAAATTCAGTTTACTACCATGAAAAATCAATTCTCTAAATAGTTTTTATGTTGATTGACAAATCAGTACCTTGATTTACATGTGAAAGTTAGTTGCTCAAAGCTTTTCTTTGACAGACATACATTAATAGTTTGTTCAGCCAGGATATAAATCCACAGTGGGTTTATCAAATTATTGTGTCTGTTGACTCCACACAGTCCATTTTGACCAAAGCTTTCCTGTCCTTTCTCCACTCAGCTGTGAGATCCATCTGTGTTGTAGTCCATCTGTGTGGTAGTGCTGGCTCCCAAGTTGCCCGGTTGTAATCCCCCAAGCATGACCCAACCAACATGGTTCGTCTCCGCTGTGGAGCGGCTGCCAGCCCTGGCTCTCGCTTGTGGCTTGAAGCTTCTGTTGGCACCAGTCGTGATGTGACCATAAAGGGCGTACACAACAGTGCCACAAACACTCATCAGTCACTGGATGCTGATGCGACTTTAGTTCTAACTGTACACAGGAGCAGCGATGGCTCGACTCAGAGGATGAGACATCCTTGCCTCACTTGACTTTTGAGATTAGTATCTGACGTTGTTTTGTTTTGAGGATAAATCCAAAATGCTCTGTGCATATAAGCCTTTTTGTTTAATTGTTCTGCAGAGTGTTTCCTACACTTTTGAGGTGTTCTAAAGATAGGTTGCCATGTTTGTTTTTAGCAAATGTCGGGTTGTTAGTGCAGACTGTAAGATGTACTTGTAGCAACAAATAGCGCTCCTCTAAAATGGAAAAAGAGGCTTTATGTTGCTAAATTAATTCAGCCATGTCTCTTTTTTAAACCTCCCCCAGTTGAGAGGAACCTTCAGACACGGCCTGAAAATGTCAGGCCACTTGAACAACACCACACTGTTCCCCCTTGTTACCAGAGCAACAAGCTCTGCAGGAGGAGAAAGCAAAATTACATCCCTTCAAAGTGAAAGGTGTGTGTGTGTGTGTGTGTGTGTGTGTGTGTGTGTGTGTGTGTGTGTGTGTGTGTGTGTGTGTGCGTGTGCGTGCGTACATGTGAGGGTGGGAGAGGGAGAGAGGGATGCAGACTTCAGGTCCCTGCTAAATCAGTTTTGTTGTCTTTTTTACCTCTTAAATTCTGTTTACTTTTTACTCCACTTTAAATTCCTCCTGTTTTGCTTCATTTGGGATTTTTCATCCCATTAATTTTATGGTGATTTATTTGTATTGGATCAGACACAGTATGCAGTCTCTAATCATATTTTCCAGACAACTAAATCACATTTCTCACAACCCCGCTGCAACGCTGGGCCAAAACATTATACACTTGTGTGTGTGCATGTTTGTGTTATGCTGCATGAATGCCTATAAAGAATTTCTCAAAGTAAGAATGTCAACTGGAAACAAGCACCTCCTATAACTTTTTAGTTTAGTGGCATACGGTCTATAAATTTCGACGAAATGCTAAAGTTCTTTGCATCAGCGTTTCCACAGTGCTGATGAAGAAGACACAGGCATAAATCCTTTTCCCCAAAGAGCAAACTTTCCAGTGAGAATTCATGCCTCTGTTTTCGGTAGTCTTGTTAATATTCAGATGTCTTTTTTTTCTCTCTTTCAAGTGCAGTGCATTCAATGTAAAAGGCCAAGGGGAGTTCCCCTGCTCAAACTTTTGTTCACCCTTCATGTGTGAGCCCCACCATAAGCTGCTTGAGGAGGTTGTGACTGTTGCTGCCAAGCTGAGAACGTCTGGGGCCACTTGTGGCGATTTATTCAGCTGCCTGTGTTCCCAGACTCTAGCTTAAGTTTGGCACTGGGCCGACAGGTCACCACAGACATAAGGACGATGTGTTGAAGGACGCCTGGGTGGTAAAACAATAAACAGGAGAGTGGCAGAGACAGTCAGTTAAATAGCGACCTCAGACTGAGCTTTCTATCACACAAAAACAAAAAAGGGACATTGTTTCCTTTGAAAGAAGATTTGTCTTTTTTTCTTTTTTTAAATAGATTTAAGATTTACATATCATTATAACTTTTGGGAACTTCATAGCCATATAGTTAGCAGCTTGTCACATTAGTGTGGTGCATATCTTCAACATGAAGCTGGATTGACACTTGCGAGGCGTTTTGAAGCTGCCAACAAGATGGCAACAATCTTAGCTGTGGGTCCAAGCTCTGAAACTGATGCGGCTGATAATTTGAGATTCATTTCCCTCCACTCATCTGTCATCACGCTTTAATGTGCCGCAACATGAGATCACTCTTCCCAATGAGTTCCCTTCCCAGGCGGCCGCACTCTAAGTGTTAGAGGTGTCAAAGAAATTACCAGCAAAGCAGGAAGGAAATGTGTGATAGTCTCACCTATTAAAGGTCACAGACTTAGGATCAATTTACATGACGAATGGGGGGTTATTGCATTAGGTGCTGTGAGTGTGGGTTGTAATTTCCCTCAAAGGAATTGACCTGATAGTATTTTATATGCAGTCATTGAATGTCTAATGTGTCGTGAGATTGTGGTCGAGGTGAAGCGGTATAGAAGAGGAGATAAGATAAGAAGTGAGTGAGCGGTGGGACGCAGGGGACAGTGCTGACCGAACAGCTGAAGGAGTCGACCTTCATCTTATCCTCTGTTTGTTAATGTGACGGAGAGTGTGCCTTAACGTCTAAGACTAACTGTAGCTGTGGCCTCATTGTATCTAGCAGGGTTTTTATCATTGTATTCAGTGCACTGCAAACACGAGAGCTCATACTGTGGACCTGCTACAAGGGATGTTGATTGTGTGTTTGGCAATGTGTGAGTGCGCTGCCAATAAAAGCAAGCACAACACAGTGCTATCTGTATCGCTGTGAACAGGCAATAGTGTAAAACTTAAAATAAATCTAATAACCTACTGGGTGTGTGTACAGTGGTTTTAACAGTTTGTATCCTTATTAAATTTTGCCTGTGAAGAGCACGGAAACGCTGACTAGGGAAGAGGCAATAAAATATTTTATTGTGGATCATAATAAAACAAACCCCTAAAAAGCTGATCATGGTGAATTCATTATCTGGATAATCATGAATTGAGATAATGGTGAATATCCACCAATATTGGTTTACTGATTTATTTTAGATTAACAAGTTAACTTGGTAGTATGTAAACATTACATGATGACATCATAACTTTACGAAAGTCCCGCCGGCTCGTGTAAAGGCACAACGTCTGAATACAGACTGTGCATTTCTACTTGGATTTAGCGGTTTGATACTTTCACGGTATTTGTATAGCACATAGACCTCCTTTATAATCAAAACAGATATTGAAATCTCACTTTCTAAAATGTAATACCTTTTTAAGTATTGCACACTTTTCTCTTGAAATGATGATGAGCATCCATCAGGCTTGTGTAAAGGTTAAATTTGCTGGCCTGTCCATCTATTTCAGAAGGAAACATCACAAAAACAATTCTTTCATCTCATATCAATTGAGATAATTGTGTTTGCATGGGCTATGATTTTCTTGATAGCAGAAGTACTTGTGGGGCCTCGAATCTGTTAAATTTGCAAGACGTGACGAAGATATAAGAGCACTTTTGGGCATTTGGTGTTTTCCCAGGGAAATTTGGGCTGCACACATGACTGTTCTCTTGACTGGGTCTGTGTGCCCCTTTTTGTCACAAGACTATCAGGCCAACAGTTTGTCCTGTTGCCTCATTATGCCTCTTTGGATCTTATCTCTGGTATTAATCACACTGTATCTCTGTCTTCCAGAGCGCAGCAATGGAGGAGACTGTCATTTGGGAGCAGCACACAGTAACACTACACAGGGTAGGTCTCTGTTATCTTGCCTCTGATGCTCTTTACATCTGTCTATGTTGAATGTCGCCTCGTCCCACAATCTCTCTTTACCCTGCCTGTTCTGCTATCCTGGCTTCTATCCCCCATCCCCTGCATTTTCCTTCCCTCCCATTTTCAGGATGTCATCATGTAGGGAGTGTGTACACGTTTGCAGGTGGAACAGAATAAACAGGAGATATCACAGAGCTTTTGTTCTGCATGATTTTCTCCTGCCCTTTTTTGGCTGTGGAGCCTAAATAACATACATACAAAACCTGCATGTGTTTGCTATTAGTCTGCATTTTGCTCAGTGAAAAACATCTACTTTATATTGTATTTTATAGTTTGTTGAGCACAGAAGCAGCTTTGCACTGCTGTAATAGTGCAGTATTTTTGTCCGCACATTTGGCCAAATCAACATCCTAATCTCTGTTCCTCTGTGTGCTCAGGCACCAGGGTTTGGCTTCGGGATAGCCATATCAGGAGGTCGGGATAACCCTCATTTTCAGAGCGGCGAGACCTCCATCGTCATCTCGGATGTGCTGAAAGGAGGCCCGGCTGAAGGCCTACTGCAGTAAGATTTTGTTTCATTATTGGCAAGCTGGCTATTTTTCTAGTTATTGGTATTAAATTACCCCGCCTGCCACAGAAAGACTCCAGCATGTCTATTATCTCTGTCTCCCCTCTCTAGGGAAAATGACAGAGTTGTTATGGTCAATGCTGTCTCTATGGACAATGTGGAGCACGCATACGCAGTCCAGCAGCTTCGTAAAAGTGGAAAAATTGCCAAAATTGTGAGTGCAAACATCCCATTATGAATTATTGTGCATATTGTTGTCAGTTGTGAAACATAAAACTAAAGTCAGGAACTCAAATGTGTTGCCCTGTTCATATAATCATGTATGCCATTTAGATGTTTCTTAGCTATTACACAGTTTGATAGTAGGAGAATTGTACCTGATCAAAGGAGTGATTGATTCATCTTACTGTAACCGATTCTGGCTGATCTCATGTCTTATTTGCTTTGGTCAGACAATCAGGCGAAAGAGGAAGGTGCACGTGCCCATGGGCCGCCTCGGGGAGAGGGAAACTATGTCAGAGCACGACGAGGAGGAGGACAGCTATGATGAGGAGATATACGAAACGCGAAGTGGACGCAGCGGTGCTTACAGCGGTGTGGGCGGGGCCATGGGCAGGCGCAGCGGCCGGAGCAGCGGGCGAAGGGACAGGGAGCGTGAACGCAGCGGCTCGCGGGAGAGGAGTCTCTCCCCACGCTCTGACCGCCGCTCACACAACCTGCCCCCACGTCCTGCCAAGGTCACACTCGTCAAGTCCCGTAAAAATGAAGGTGAGGCTCACAAAGTCGGGGATACAAAATGTAGGGCAGATAAAAGAAAGTGTTCTGTTAATCCAGGAAATCACCCGCCATTCTATTTACCCAGCTATTACCAGACAGCCAGACTATTGGACGAGAATAAGATCTCCAAATCAGCACTGGTCACTTGCCAGGATAAACAAAACTTGCCAGCCACAGCAAAATCCAAGTTAACTCAAGTAAATCTAAGTAAAAGAGCAATTAATCTTCTTTAATCAGTCCAGTTAATCCCAGCGGGAGCATCGGCTTGACAGCAGAGTGCGGTCAGTGTGGTGTGGTCACGTGAACTCCGTGCTAACATCATCTTTGTTGCTGTCGTTCACTTTGTAAGCAGAATATGGCCTGCGCCTGGCCAGCCACATCTTTGTCAAGGACATTTCCCCCGAGAGCCTGGCAGCCAGGGACGGCAACATCCAGGAAGGGGATGTTGTACTGAAGGTGAGCGAGGTGGTTGTGGGAGGGAGACAAGAAGTCTTCTGGACATTTGACATTTATTCTTTATTCCATTTTTGAATCGATGGAGATTTAGTAGAACTCAATGTACCGATGTCTAGACCATATATTATTTTCAACTATTCTACATTTTCTGCTATGCACTGTTGCACAAAGTGCACAGGCCTCCTTTCACATTTTAAAGAACAAATACTGTGGCTGTGTGCTTTTTGTTTGAGTCTACTCAATCAAGTGTTTCTGTCATCCAACCTTCTCACACATGTTACTTTCTCTGCCGGTACTTAAGAAATGAAAGGGTAATTAACATTTACATAGGTAGTTACTCATTGTTTAGGCCTTCATTCATTGATTTCAACCTAAAAAACATTATCAGTTCTGCAGTTAATGTGCACTTAAGCTTGGCCTTTTAGACAATTTGTAGCCTAACCTTCTCATATGACCTTTAGCTTTTAAATGAGAAGCAAAAACATTTTCATTTTATTTTAATTGAAGTTTGGTTTGTCTTTCTGTTTATTTGTCATGTCTTGCCTAATAGCTTCTTTTTCTGTCTCAGATCAATGGCACAGTTACAGAGAACCTCTCCTTGATAGATGCCAAGAAGCTGATAGAAAGGTCAAAGGGCAAGCTAAAAATGGTTGTTCAGAGAGACGACAGAGCGACCCTGCTGAACATCCCTGACCTCGATGACAGCATTCCTTCAGCCAACGCCTCTGACAGAGATGGTGAGAGTGATGGTAAGGGTTGGATTCAGCGGAAACAAACCAGACTTGTCAGTGTTTTATTTCAACCAATGGCTCTTGTTTGTTCAGACATTTCAGATATCCATTCGCTGGCATCCGATCAGTCCAATCGATCGCATGACAGACATCGTAGCAGCCGCTCGCGCTCTCCAGACAGACGATCTGAACCCTCAGACCACTCCAGACACTCGCCCCCACAAATCAGCAATGGCAGGTAAAGATCGCCCATCCATAAATTTGTATTTTAGGCTTTTAGCTGTCATGAAAGAAAAGCAACAAAGGAATAAGTGTAAAATTATAGTCAACGTCATTTTCACACAGATTAATTCAGGTTTTCTTTTTTATTTCGGCTACTTTCTTTCTTTGCTTTATACAAATCGTTATCAACCGAAGAAATTGTCCCAAAGAAATCCAAGAAAAAGATGTGACTGATATCAGTAATTGATGTTGAGTTGAAACAGTTAATCATTTAATCAACCAACAAAGAAAATTTGTGTGCATCTGTTTTGATAATCGAATCTATAGATGCTAACATCAAATGTTAGTTGGTTAGTTAAATGTGAGGTTTTGCTGCTTGTCATGTTTTATTACATAGTAAATTTCAATATTGATTTGATTACTTTTACTTGTTCGGGTATCATTACCGTAGGCTTTTAGCAATGTTTTCCAGACTTTCTAGAGCCTTTATTAGTATTAAAACAGCTGTTATATAACTGCTGTTGTCAAAATCTCTTTCTTCTGCTTCTCATAGTTTATTAAGAAAGGCTTGGTGATAACAGCCATCAGCCCATTCAGCACTTCTTTGACTGTAATCTTGTTTGAAAGTACCTCATTAATTCTTCATTTACTCAATTGAGCACCAGAGTTGTTCCCCTTTCACTCTGCTTATTGACCCGAGAAAAGAGTCAGTCTTGGTCAAAATAAGGGTTGATAGCTAGGTCAGAACTCTGCTCTGCTCAGTGCAAAAAGGTCAGTACTCACACTTTATTATTGTGTGTTCTCTGCCATTTTGAACAAAGCTTTTCATTTCAGTGTTAGTTTAAAAAAAAAAATGCAGTTACACAATGTGGCCACTGAAAAAGTATTATACATGATGCCATTTGTCAAACACAGGAGAACTGCCGTTTCAAAAAAGCAACAATGCTTGGAGTATCATGTTAATGAGATTTTTCTGCATTTTTCATTCCCTTTATACTTCAACAGCTGGAGAATACCGTAAGTTTGGCATCGTTACCCAGTGAGAATAGTTACTAATAGTAGTGGTAGTAAATCTTGAATAGTTTAGTTTAATTTAATTTAATTTAGATTAACGGACAAGTAGGTGTAGTTTTAGGTTTTAGGACTCTGACAAACAACTCTAAACTCTTGCTTAAGTGACGTTATACAACATCAATTATTCAGTGACACATCTTGTTTTGACTTGAGATGACAGGGTCCAGTGAAAGTATCACGGGATCCCTGAGTCTCTCTGAATGTTTTGGTGGGCAAACTGCATGTTTGGCACAAGGACAATATGGCTCCAACAATGAAGGAACAAAAGGCTGTCACCAACTATCAGCGTCAGCTGTCTGTCCTTTTACATGTGGCTGAGCTTTCTCTCTTTATATCCGTGGATGTCTGGCTTGATTTTTCTCTTTTATCTCTGTTGAATAGAACTGTGGGCAATACAATTCTTTATTTGTTCAGCTACCAAAAGCTGTTATAATGTACTTCTGACACATTTGGGATACTGGATCAGTTTATATATTAAAGTATTTTAATGAACAGGAAAGAGCAGCTAAGACAGGATCTAATAGTTTATTTGAAGCTGGTCTGTGACCTGTCACCTTGTCTCTCAGATCAGGAAGTTGGCAGTTAAAGAGAGGGTCTCCTCCAGGACGGCTTGAAAAAGAAGTTTTTTTTCCTTGTGCAGCCAGTTCAAACAGGGTCCTTCATGGTTACTTGGGCACTCAGCTTGTGAATAAAGCAGTGTTTTTCCAGTAAAGTTGTGCCAGTGAGCAGGCATGTGACCAGGAGGTTTGAGTCAGAGCCATAAGGCTGTACCACTGGACAGCCTGCTTTGCTTACTCCTGTTCTCTTCTGATTTATCATCTGAAACACATTGAGAATGTCAGCGTTTATCAAAACAGGGAAACTCTGTCATCATTCACAATTATCTGACTCATAATTGGCCAGGGTCACCGTGTATCAGTTTACACAGCCTTACTGTTTTAAAACTGGCATCGAAGTCAAAGCTTTGCTGGTCTGAAGCCAGAGCCACACAGTGAAATTCACCTGGAGGACAGAATCCACTCTGACACCTTAGATAAGCTGCTCTAAAAATAGAGCACAAAAGAGTGGAAAGACAAAGTGGTGACCTTCAGGACTAAGATGCAGCCTCAGACTCGAGCACTTCTTTTCACCTGTTTTTCTCAGCCAGCCTGTATACGCTTGGTAATGTTGCGTGTAGTCAAAATTATGTAGCCTTAAAGTTCTCTACCTGCCCCCAAGCTCTACATCTCCAGAATACTCTATTTATGTACTTATGTTCCCCTTCTAAAGATAAATCATACAACAACGGGTATTTTTGTCTGCAGTCACAGAAGTCGTGATGATGAACGGATGTCGAAGCCGGCTTCAACACCAGCGAAGCTAGCGGAGGAGGTTCCTCTGCCCAAACCGAAGGAGTCGGCTATTGCTAGAGAGGATAAACAGCTCCCACCGCTCCCAGGTCAGTGATATAAACCAGATCATTGTGTGTACGTGTGAGTATTTGTAAGACAGAAGGTGGGCATCTCGGTACCCATACTTTGTGTTACGTATCCATAACTGCAAGCAAATATGTATTAGCCTTTTTTTTTCTGTCCATCTTGAGCAGTAAAATGACTTCATGATATTAAAATGAAATCTTGTTAGAACCAGTCATTTTTGCCCTTTTTAAAAGCACAGCTACCAAAAAAGTTAGATCCAGACGCCTGCTGAGCCTGGCTGAGTTTGCCCGTAGCCAAGTGAAAATAAACCGTATGAGTTGATCTAGTCTGACGTTCCTCCCCAGCCTGCAGCACTCTGCTGCCTTTCTGTTTGACCTCCATGGCCAGGACACTGTGTGCCTTGAGTGTGTATGCGCAAGCGTCTGTGTGATAGTATGTTGCCCGTGTATGCTGTTGAACAGTTGTTTTACTTTTTCTTAGTTTACCATGTGTATCATTAGTTTTAAGCTGAGACTGTGTTTGAGGTAGTATTTATTTGTTTGTAAATGTTCAGTATAGTTTTATGTGTTCACAATTTGTCTGCATTAATAATGTATGTTTGTGTGCTTGTCCAGAGCCCAAGCCGGTGTACGCTCAGCCTGGACAGCCAGATGTAGACCTGCCTGTCAGTCCCTCTGATGCGCCTGTGCCAAGTGCTGCCCATGACGACAGCATCCTTCGGTAATATTAGGATACTGTATCAAATATTTATGTCTAATTAAAATATACAGAAGCTAAAACTACGATGTGGCATTATAACCTGTAGCTCACAACAGAAGTTGACAGTTTAAAAAAATGCTCCATCCTGCTTTCAGTTATTTACACAAATCAGGGCATTTAGGCTGCCATAAGGCATAGATCTCAATGCTCTTCGGAAAATAAGTATTTCTTGGCTTGTACTGGTTTGCTTGCAAGTTAATAAGCAGCGTGTTTGTGCGTCAGACAAACCGGTTAATGTGGTTATTTTTTGGACTAAAGGAAAAAAATTGTACTCAAAGGTTCTGTAATTTTACAACTTTGCTTTTGCAAGCTCACTAAAGAGCAGACAATCTCAACAGAAACCTGTCTGGTATCCAAAAGACCCTCAACTATTCTATAAATGAAGTTTGCATTGGGAAATGGCATCAAATGGTGTCAAGTCAAAGAAAAAACAGCCTGACTATCTTCTTTATTCCCCCTCCTCAGGCCAAGCATGAAGCTGGTAAAGTTCAGGAAGGGGGAGAGTGTGGGGCTGCGACTGGCTGGCGGTAATGACGTCGGCATCTTTGTAGCAGGAGTCCTGGAGGATAGCCCGGCTGCTAAGGAGGGCCTGGAGGAGGGCGACCAAATTCTCAGGGTGAGATACTTTATTTTTATCACGGCAAGTGTTATTATAACCTGACAGCTAAAATGTAGAGGCTGTTTTTCAGTCAAGAACTTGTTATTCTACGTCACAGATGATTGTTTTTGTTCTTCTCCTTGCTTTAACAATGGGTACCTGATAGCGTCAGTAAACAGCCATGCTTTATGGGGTATGCATCCTCAAGTTTTCCCCTTTTTTAGTCATGGTTTTACACACTGGCTGCTCCAAAATTCCTGTACCTCCAGGCTGGTCTCTTAGCAATGGCCCAGAGGGAGCACACACACAAAAAAACTGTTTCCTCTCACAGTGTTTGTCCCATTTCCTCAAAGCCATATATCTCACTATTTGTACCTCCGCCTCCTTTCTCCAAGAATAATGAGGAATGGCCTGAGTTCTTGCAATGCAGTAAAACCTGCAGTTACCCAGACAATACTGAGAACAGGAAGAGCAATGTAAACCTTTATCTCAGTAAAGATTTACACGTTGTCGCACACTCTGTGAACAATAAAGCTGACTCCTTGCCTTAAACCTCAAAGACCGAGACAACAGTGAAGTTATTCTGTGGAAAGCATAAAACAGTAACCTTTTTATTCCCAAATTCCAGGTAAATAATGTAGATTTTGCAAACATAATCCGAGAGGAGGCGGTGCTGTTCCTACTGGATCTTCCTAAGGGGGAAGAGGTCACAATTCTGGCTCAGAAGAAGAAAGATGGTAAGTGAAGTGAGTAAGGAGATGAGAGAATTTCTTATGGTCGAATTGGTTCGGTGCCACTGACTCACTGCTCTTTCCTGGTCAGTGTATCGGCGGATCGTGGAGTCAGACGTCGGTGACTCCTTCTACATCCGGACACACTTTGAGTATGAGAAGGAATCTCCATATGGGTTGAGCTTTAACAAGGGTGAGGTGTTCCGTGTGGTGGACACCCTCTACAACGGCAAGCTGGGCTCCTGGTTAGCTATTCGCATCGGCAAGAACCACCAAGAGGTGGAGAGGGGCATCATTCCCAACAAAAACAGGTGACAGTTTCCTGACAGACGTGCAGTATGTGTCCGTCATCTCAACAAGTGGCATGCAGGATAAATGTTTGTCACAACAGTAGTCTGTCATTTGTTATGATTATCACTGCCATGTAATGGCCTCTGGTATTGGCAGTGTTGAGGTTTGCCGTGCCAAGTTTATGACACATCCATTAGCTAGTGTTACATTAAGAACTGTCCCTGTCTTTCTGCCATTTGTCAACAGAGCGGAGCAGCTCTCCAGTGTGCAATACACTCTTCCCAAAACAGCAGGGGGCGACAGGGCAGACTTCTGGAGGTTCCGTGGTCTTCGCAGCTCAAAGAGGAACCTGAGGAAGAGCAGAGAGGACCTCTCTTCCCAGCCTGTTCAGACAAAGTTCCCAGCTTATGAAAGAGTTGTACTGAGAGAGGGTGAGGAGTTTAACCATGAATGCATCCCAAGTCTCTCAAAATGACATCCACAATTCCCTTGCGTCTTTTCCTCTCGTCTTAGCCCCTCCCACTGAGGATGCATGGAGATCCACAAGCCCCTCTTCTAATTTCTCAGTTTGTACATCCTCAAATACTTTATTTGCTCTCCTCGTGTCTTAGTCCCTCCCACATGAAATGCGAGCAAAGAGACATAAGGAGAGAGTAATTGAGGAAACAGGCAATTAACAAAATGAGACATCCGTGTTTCATAACTGAATTTGAAAGAGAGGTCAATTAAATGTGACATGTGGCACAGCTGCATTGTCTGTGCATCGTTTTGTCGTTGTTTAGTGTTGTATTTTATTATCTCTGTCAGATGGGCAGAACAGTGCCATGTCAGCTTATTTATTTACCTTTGATTTTGCTTCACAGTTTGGAATTATGTGATATAAATAATATCAAAGTGAAATGTCATTAGGAATGTGGTTAGAACAGCTACTTACGAAGCACCATATAAACGGTAAAGGGCAGAAAGTTTGATCGTGGCTTACATCATCCCATACTACCCCCAGAATATAAAGAAACGCATTTATAGAGCCCTGCTTCCACTGGGCTTTGTATTTTCCGGCTGTATCTTAAGCCTCTTTTATGTCATGGTTGCCAAAAAAGACATCTGCAAAGGATACACCTGTGCATCCTAGCTTACTGTCTCCCCTCTCCTTCTTCATCATGGCGTGCTGAGATTGATATCCATGTCAAAGGCAGGAGGAAAGAGGAGGCACAAAATAGAGAAATGAGAAGAGCCCATGTGATGCAACAACCACTGTCCCGTTTGCGTTTGACCAAATGCAGGGGCAGAGTATTTGTCCATCACAATGTTTAGCTGAAAGTTTTTCCCGGAAAGGCTGCTCTCGGGTATCGTTGCTCATGGCTTCTTCTCCCATTGCAAGCAAGGCAATGTCGAATAAGAGGATGTACCTGGTGTCTGCTTGCTTACATACCAATAGCTAAGCTGCATTCTGAGTCTGTTGATTTATTTTTTTTTACAGCTGGTTTCCTGAGACCTGTGGTGATATTTGGGCCCATCGCGGATGTTGCCCGAGAAAAACTCGCTAGAGAAGAGCCAGATCTTTTCGAGCTCGCAAGTATGTTTGCATGCACTATATTGCACACATTATTGAAGATATAACCCACTGGCAGCAAACCTGTTTTCTACATAAATCCCTCTAATTCTTCCAGAGAGTGAACCGAGAGATGCAGGAACAGACCAGCGTAGTTCAGGAATCATTCGTCTTCACACCATCAAGCAGATCATCGACAGAGTGAGTATTCCTTCTTTAATGATGTATGTTTGTAGATTATCGTCGTCACAGACATATTTTTCATCCCTCATCTTTCCTGCCTTTATCTCATGAAGGACAAACATGCTGTGCTTGACATCACCCCGAATGCTGTGGACAGGCTGAACTATGCTCAGTGGTACCCGATTGTCGTCTTCCTAAATCCCGATAATAAGCAGGGTGTGAAGAACATGAGGACAAGACTGTGTCCAGAGTCCAGGAAGAGCGCCAGGAAGCTCTATGAGAGAGCCATCAAACTGAGGAAGAATAATCACCACCTGTTCACCAGTGAGTCGCCAGAGTGTTAAAACACAGTCGATTTAAAATTTATATTGTCTTTTTTTTTTTACACTTTTATTCATGATGAAGTGAATTATTCTCTCTTAGCCACCATTAACTTGAACAATATGAACGACGGCTGGTACGGCGCTCTGAAAGAAACAATCCAGCAACAGCAGAACCAGCTGGTGTGGGTGTCAGAGGGCAAGGTGAGAGAAAGGCCTGTGAGCGTTTTCCTTCCATTTCACTGAACACTAATCTGACTGAGCTACACGCGAGCTGATAGAAGTTATCAGCGGCCAATAACTTCTCTTCTTTGCTCAGGCGGATGGCACCACAGAGGACGACTTGGATATCCACGATGACCGCCTGTCCTACCTGTCGGCGCCAGGTAGTGAGTACTCCATGTATAGCACGGACAGCCGCCATACTTCTGACTACGAGGACACCGACACGGAGGGTGGAGCGTACACAGACCAGGAACTGGATGAGACTTTGAATGATGAGGTGGGTCTGCCCACGGAGCCCGCCATCACCCGCTCCTCCGAGCCTGTGCGCGAAGACCCACCTGTAATTCAGGACACTCCTGGTTACCCTGGATACCAGCACCCTGTGCAGCCCGAACCAGCAAGTCGCATAGACCCCGCTGGGTTCAAGATGGCTGCTCCACAACAGGTAAAGTTCATATCCATCCTTGCAGGCAGGCCCCCACGGGCTGCGCTACTTAAGAGTTGATGTATGGCTAAAAGTATATGACTGCAAAGCGTGAGCGCAGCTCCTTTGTGTTCAGTGTTGTCCTGACCTTTGTTAAGATTAAATGTCCTTTGTTAAATGATAAACGTGTCTTAGAAGCTACTGGTATGTTATCCATTCTAACCACAGTTTTGCAAGTGCAGTCTCTGGCTGGTGTAAAAGTGATTCAGTGTAAGGAAGAAGATCATGGTGTTGGGGTGAGCTGTACTTTGTGGCAGGCTGTGTTATAAATGTCTCTTAACAATACTTCACAGCAAGATGAGGCTGCTCTGCCCATGCCCTCGTTGCCTCCGACGGTGGTAGCGCCCCCTGCTGTTGAGCAGCCTGTACAGCTAGAGGGTATGCACCTAGAGGAGCCGCCTGCTGCAGCCGCAGCTCCTCAGGCTGACTCACTTAGCAGCCCCAGCCCTGCCCCTGAGCTTATTCAGACCCCACCACCACCACACGAACCCCACCCGTCTGGACCGCCCGGTCCAGAACCAAAGGTACCCGCTGTTTCACCAGCCACTCGGACCGGGCCTGGGCCCCCAGCCTGCTGTTTTAACTGCCTGTCTTCTCGCACATGCTTTCCACTCGCTCTCTGCATGACTTGCCCACACTGTGTGACTCACTGAGCCCACTGTGTGCCTCTGGCTCCCAGAGAAATGTGCGACAGACTAGTCCACATGCACCACAGTGGGCTGGGAGACCAGAAGGACTGGTACATCTGAGTCTTTGACCAGGGTGAAGACATCCACAACCAGCCCTAACTGTTGCCTCTTACTTCCTTTGCATGGCTCCTAATGTTTTTGGGTTCCTTTCAGCTTTAACTCTCTTCTGTAGATGAACAGTAGAAGCACTTACGGTGGCATCATAGTGGTAGATGTGTCGTCTGTTCTAGTGCTAGTAGTTTGACGTTGCATTAGATGCAAACTGAATGTTGGTTGCATGATGAGAGCTAACCTGCAGACAGTACTCTCCTGGTAATGATTTTCATCAAGCAATTGTCCCTATGGAAAAACAAACTTCCATCAGCACACTGCATTGTGTCGTCTGTTTAGTACTTTTGTCCTGAGTAGATGCCAACAAATCAACCTTCTTCCATAGGAATTCCAGTAATTAGATTTGCTGTCTTCAGGCTACACATCATATGTTTGAAATGAGGCCTTTCAGAAATGTGCAAATTACTTGTTAGTTCACTATTTCTAAAATGTGTCAATGTGTAAAACCTAGTGGTGCTCATATGGATTCTTATCATTCTTGAAAGGCATCTTGTCAAACAGGCATTCAGAACTGTTTATGAACAATTGAGAAAGGTTTGCTTGTGTAGTTGCACTTATAATTGATGTTTGTTAAATGAATTGGTAAAAGGATTTATTTTCTAATGTTATCCATTTCTTCAAGGTTTCAGTTTATTTGCCAATATTTTGATTAATTCTTGAAGTTATTCTTAATCTGGTGTTGGAGAAGCATATTTCCCCGACTGCTTTCTGGTGGTGGCTGTTTAAAAAAAAAAAATCTCAATGATGACGACGTGATGGATGTATTCATCTAGTGTTGCTTCTCCACAGATGTACAAGAAAGATCTGTACAACATGGAGGACCCTGTGCGAATCAACCATGGCCTGAAGCAGTCTTTGAGCTACAGTCACCAGCCGCCGTACCAGGACAAACAGCCATACCGCGAATACGACCACCCGCCTTACGGTTACGATGGAGGCGGCTACACAGAACCAAAGCCTCACAACGCTGACTCTCACCTGCACTACGACAACCGTGTGCCTCATTACAACGAACAGTGGCCCCCCTACGACCAGCAGACCTCGTCCTCTCAGCCCGCAGGGTACCAGCCGGGCCACCAGCAACCCATGGGCTACAGCCCCCGGTCCCCCTACGAAGACGGACCAGGGAGGGACTACAGCCCCCCTCAGCCGCGCTATGATGAGGCCCCACCAGTGGGCTACGATGGTCGACAACGCCACAGTAAACCTGGGCCCATTCGTTACGATGAACCTCCTCCCCCGCCCCCGACTGGCTACGACGCCCGCTCTCCTTACGAGGCAGAACCTCATGGCTTCCCCATCAATTCACCTCGATCGCCAGAGCCCCCAAAGCAGTATTACGGTGACTCTGGTCTGAGGCCCACCTACGTTCCTGGCCCTCCAAACCGGGGCTACAAGCCCGGGATGCATGAGCCTATGATGAACTCTGAACCCCAAATCCACCCTCCTAAACCCGAGACCCTGCCCTCCCCAGGTGAGCCAGGGATCTCTCTGGGCTCAAAACCCCTCCCTCCACCGCCCCGGGAAGACATGGATGAGGACCCGGCCATGAAACCGCAGTCAGTGCTCAACAGAGTCAAGATGTTTGAGAATAAACGGTCTGTTTCCATGGACAGGGCTAAAGAAGGAGAGTCGACGGCACTTAGGGTGAGTTTATCACAGAGGTTTGCAGGTGTCACCTCAATGTGACTCTATTTAGATGGTAGATTAATTAATGTGAACACCTCATAACTGTTAGAAGTTATAGAGTATAATCTAAAAAACATTGATAGCGAAAATCTCAACTAGAAAAATAAAATTAAGGCATTTCTGTTAAAAGTGCCTGGTACAAGTTGGGTAATGAAAGGCGAGCATTTTTATTTGAAGCAACACAAGATTACTAATGAAACTTCAAGGAGGCTAATTTTTTCCCCCCCCAAAAGTGCAGAAAATGCAAGACTTGAAACTACATGCTTGTTAAATGAAATTATGGTCTGTCTTGTTTTAATCTGAGCTATGAGGTCTCTGGCACAGTAATAGTTATCAATGTGCAGTCAATCCATTCGTGTAAAATCTGGACCAGATACAAAAAGCTCTAAAGAGACGTCCCTTCTTTGCTTTTCAGCCGGCAGATGTTCCTAAACCTGTGAGTGCACCTGGCCCAGTCCTTAAAGCCAATTCCCTCAGCAACCTGGAGCAGGAGAAGTCCTCCTATAGGTATGTAGTCCTCATTACAGCAGCCCAGGCTGCAGAGTGGCTGGGTGAAGGACAAGCCGGAGATTTTGCAAAGATGTCTTAGAAGTCATTTACTGTTGTTTGAGCTCCACCTAGTGGGCGCAAGTTCTGCATGTTAGCAGGGTATTTATTAACCTCATTGTCCAGTATAGTGAGCTGAAACACAATTGATAACTTCTTCTCATTGAGTCAGGACATAAAAGATGTCTTCCATTAAAATGTTGTTTAGCTGGTTTTAGGCCAGTCCTTCTGTTTAAGTCACTGCAGCGGTTTCACTTGTTTCCTTATCCTCTCTCTAAAGGGCTCCTGAGCCACAGAAACCCCACACGAAACCCCTGGACGATGTAGTGCGTTCCAACCACTATGACCCAGATGAGGATGAGGAGTATTACAGGAAGCAGTTATCCTACTTTGACCGCCGTAGCTTCGACAGCAAGGCCATGGGCCAACCCAGTCCTGGCATCAACCGCTTCCATGACCTGCCCAAACCAGCTCAGCTGTCTTACCCATACAACAGGTAAAACCACACACGCCTCATGCCAGAAGTGGCTGATGTCTCAACACCTGCAGTCATGATTGTCTTTAAACAACTGTATTGTTTGTGTCTTCCTACTGTAGAGTTGAGTCCGTAGAGAAGGTGAGCCCAGTGGAGAAAAGATATGAACCTCTGCCCCAGATCAGCCCTTCCTCACAGTACGGGCCTCCTGCATCCGCCATCCCACCCAACACACTGCCCAAGCTCAGCCCCAATGACGGTAAGCTCTCTGATTCTCCAGTACAGAGCTACGACGATGTGTCACTTTAGGGCTGCAGCGAAGGTGTACTTTTGTATCTTTGATCAATCCTCCAGTTAGCTTTTCACTTAACTATTGGCCTTTAAAATATCAGAAAACAGTGAAACACAATTCCCTTAAACCCAAGGTTTCAGGTTAAGTTTACTATCACATTAATAAAAGCTGCAGAAAATAATTGTCAATGAAAAATTCAAAGAGTTGTTAGTTACAGCCCAAATTTATACAATTTAACTAACTAAGTAACTGTATTTAGTGTGTAACCAAGTGATCCTCCTTCATGTGTTTCCAGCTAACTCCATACCTGAGCCGTTGAGCTCACCCAATCCTAAACCTGAGCTGGCAGCTCTCAGGCCAGCCAGCAGGGATGAACCTGCACCAGTTGGCTATCTGCCGCCGAGGGGCCTCCCCGATAAATCCCCTGTTAACGGCACTGATGCAGCACCCACTAAAACGATGGCCGCTCCCGCTCCAACTAGTTACAACCGCTACGTCCCCAAGCCGTACACCAGCTCAGCGCGGCCCTTTGAGCGCAAGTTTGAGAGCCCCAAGTTCAACCACAACCTGCTGCCCAACGACACACAGGTAAAGACGGACCTCCTCAGTAAGCCCAGTGTGGTGAGCAACAGCGGCGGGAAGCCTCAGCTCTCGCCACAGCCCCTGGATCATGACAGCGGCCTGGACACCTTCACACGCACTATGGACAACAGGCCCAAATACCAGCACAATAACATCAACACCATCCCCAAGGCCATCCCGGTTAGGTACGACACTCATCATTTTTCACAGCCAGCAGCAGCAGCAGTGCATTCTGTGAGGGTAATTACTGAGTAGCTGAAAGACCGAGAGAGACTTTGTTTGTTCACAGGGGGTTTGTTCTCGTGTCCTCTGCTGTGCATTTTTCTCTGCCAACACTGCTTTGACTGATGGTACTGACTCTTGTGCCTCCGTCCCTCAGCCCCAGCACGCTGGACGACGACGACGAGGACGAAGGGCACACGGTGGTTGCCACCGCCAGGGGCATCTTCAACTGTAACGGAGGGGTCCTGAGCTCCATCGAGACGGGTGTCAGCATCATCATCCCCCAGGGTGCCATCCCCGAGAGCGTGGAGCAGGAGATATACTTCAAGGTGTGCCGGGACAACAGCATCCTGCCCCCGCTCGACAAGGAGAAAGGTCGGCCTCTGAGTTTCTTTACAGCCTAAAAATGTCAAGGAACTGTCACTACATCTGAGTCTGAAGTGCTGATGCACTCAGGATAAAAAGCAGCCCCAGGAAACAAAGTTTGTGACTTTATTGTTTTAGAGCTGGTGCAAGATTTTATATTTAATGTGTATTTTCTAAATGAATTGCTACATCAGGATAAAGTTTCAGCAGCACTTAAATGGGATGATTTTTAGATTTGGTGCCTACATATAAAAGAGTTTATACATGCGTGGCTAACATCTGTTTTTACTTCACATTAGAATTTCTATACAATGAAGCCAAAGCAATACGCTTTTATGCAGCATTTCCTTAAGATTCGAAGTATGAACAGAGGATAAAAAGCCCTGAAGGATTTTTTTAAATTAACGTTCAGCACCAGGGGACTGTGCTAATTTAATTAACCTGTCAGGACAGTTAACAGTTAATTCTCATTCACCATGAAGGCCTGGGTAATAGATAATCCTGTGTGCTGATTAATTCATGCAAGTTTAAATTGTGGAATGTAAATCTTGCTGTGTGTCCGTGCAGGAGAAACGCTGCTAAGTCCGTTGGTGATGTGTGGCCCTCATGGACTCAAGTTCCTGAAGCCGGTGGAGCTGCGCCTACCTCACTGTGCGTCTATGACCCCTGATGGTTGGTCTTTTGCTCTAAAATCCTCCGACTCCTCGTCGGGTACGCTGTCCTCTCTCTGTCCTTTGGGGTCTGTGGGCTTTAGTGATTTAAGGAGGAGACTTTCTGAATCATTTTAGTCATCTCATCAGTTTCCGTATTCCCCTCACTTCTTCCTCATGCATGTGCTGTTTAAGTTGTTTCTTATTTTCATGCTTAACATGATCTGCACAGCCTTGTTTATTCAAATCGTGGCTTGTTGCTACTTAGTTTATCTTTAACTGATTATCTTCCGGGTTTTGTCTGTTTAGACAACAAAATCTTAATTGGGATGACATTTTCCAGTATTTAATTACCTCTTACAGACTAAAGAATCAATTGAGACAATAATAAGCATATTGATCGGTAATGCAAACAATCACTAGTTGCGACCTTAAAGGGGCAATTTTTAAGATGTGGCCAGAATTTTCAGAAAATGAACATCATCCACAGCTTGTGAAGAACCAACAGATATCTATGTACTGTGCTGCAGAGATGTATACTGATGTTAGCATGCTAACCAGCTAACGACAACCGATCCTGTCTCATAATACCACCTCTGGGTGATTGCTATTTTCTTTTCTAAACAGAAAAATACAGCTGTACAGCTTCTGAATTGAAGTTTCCCCTCTTTTACTTAGCTTAGTTGCCTCGTTAATTAATCACAAAAAACACTTCATTCCGACTTGACATTAACAAAATAAACTCGCCGAAACAGTCTTGGTTTGTCTCTCCACGATCAGCTCTGGTTTGGTTGAAATAAATCCTCGATTCACTGAGTAAGGTGTGAAATTATTCCAGCTCTACTCGCTGTTATCGCCCACTGCTGAAGCCCGACTCTCTCTTGGATCTCTGCCGCTGCACCTCTGTCCTGTCCCCGCCTGCTGTGTCTTCTCAGTCGTAAGCCGTTATGCTGCCCCCCCAAAGTTTTGGAGTGCTGTTGAATTCTGGCCATTTCTTTCAAATGACACCTTTAAACGCCTTTTGCATTCATTATTATTGTTTGACCTGACGATCAAGTCGTTTGAACCGCAACATGGTGTTATTCAAGCCTTGCAGGTTATTTTCACTCAGTTATGAGTTCAAGCAAAATAAGGCATGAATGTGTCACCGTCTAGTGTTGCTGCGACTTGAGAACAGAATAAGAATGATCCCCCGTTCTGTTCTAATATGTTTTACACAGAACAGTGAAGGGGAGCAACAGGCTGTGTTAAATTCTTTAAAGATTCTTACTATGTTTTTCTTACTATTGTTTTGTTTGAAATGCCTTTTTCTATGTAACTAGATTCCAACTAATTTAGTGGCACATACATGTATTTTAAAGTAGTATATATGAAGTTACTGTGAATTAACATCCATCAAATTAATGATCCATTAAGCATTAACGAATCATGAACTCATGATGAGCAGCTGGAGTTTTTATTATTTTAATTTTATCAGTCATACTTATTTTTTTTTATAATTATTTTTCCAGATTAGTGGTATTTATGATGCATTTGTAAGAGAAATCTGTTTGGGCTGCTTTTTATAGAGGAAGTAAGGAGTTCCAACAGCTGACATCATGTCTCTTATTTCCTGCAGGTGATCCCAAAACCTGGCAGAACAAATCTCTCCCCGGAGACCCAAACTACCTGGTGGGTGCAAACTGTGTGTCTGTGCTCATTGACCACTTCTGAAGAGGGCAACAGCTGGCCTGTTACTGAATGTGATAAACGGGGGGGACCTCAGTAGCCCCTGCTGTGCTCCCTCCACCGTGGCGGTGTGCACAGCGCTCCATGAAGTATGAACTTGATACTCTCACGTTGTTTACTGTGCCCAAAATAAAAAAGAAAAAAAAAGAAAAAAAATAACACACACACACAGTCTGAGGAGTCCAGCATCCCCCAAGGCTGTACTCTTGTTTTGTTTTGTTTTCCTTTCTTTCTTTTTTTTTGGTGCTTTCAAGGCTTGCAAAAAATAAAGATTAAAACAAGTTATTTAAACAAAGGAACTGAAGTTGGAATGCATGACCAGTGCCACAGACTGAATAATCTCATTTTGACATTTTTAGCTAATTTTCTAAAAGGTCAGAGCAGTGCAAGAAAAAGGAGTATTTTGAAACTTGTTTAATATTGCAATGGGATTTTTGCGTACTGTAAAAAAAGAAGAAAAAAACAAAGGAAAAAAAACACTCACAAACAGCAAAGTTGGTATATGCAAAACTTTTGTTTGTGAGTTCTGTGGTCATGCGTTTTACTCATGAAGGATCTCCGAGGACTTGAGAAATGCCGAGTCCGACTCATGAAGGAACACGTAAGCTTCATAAAGATGAAAAAATAAGAATAAGAATGACGGTTAAGTATTAGTACGAGACGCCCGTTTGTTCTGGCGGAGCGCTCTCTCTTTAAAACTGATGTTTTGTAGCAATGTTTTACCGTAGATAAATATACTGACTTGATTTTACAAACTCCTGCTGTCTAGAGATCTATGCATGTGCTATGACTCAGGTCCAGAAGCCTGCTACTACTAAGTTCAACACATGAAAATCCCATCGTACACTGCAAGCAGTGATGCCTTATCTGCATATTAACTTTTCAGTGAAACTTTAAAAACATCAGATCCTTCAGTTATAGCGATCACTACGGAAGAAAAAGTTGTCTCTGCATTTTTCTCATAAACAGTGAACTTGGATTTTAGCACACGAGAATAATTGAGGCTGATGAAAAGGTATGCTTTCTTTTACTGCTATGCATATGAAGTCTGAGGAAATACAAAAAAGCTAGAAAAGATGTTTAAATTGTGGCTGTACATATTGCTAGTATAAATGGCCTTGGTTCTCTGTAAATGAACTTTTGTACATCTTTGTTATTTTGTATAAAAGAGAAAACGTTTGTTTAAAAAAGAGAAAGCGGTTACATTGGTTATGTTTGTATTCTGGTTATACCCCTGAGCCTTGGAACTGACATAAGCAGTAATAAGTCCGACTTTTCTACCAACATATACACACACACTACTTAAGGCATTTTTAACAGTCAGAAAAACTTTTTATTCTTATTTACAAACTAGAGAAGTGCTTGGTTTAAATGATTTTAAAAGATGTACTTGAGGGGGTCTGCTGTGAAGAGTGGTCCCTTCCTTTATTTGTGATACTGGATGCTGTATTGTGTGCCCTGAAATGTATTTTTGTACTAATAGACAATTTATTATGGCACATCAGTACTGTTTTCTTTTGATATGATAACACTGCTTCAACCCAACACTAGTTTATTTCCCGTGTGGCTGACATTCTTTTTATTTATTTTGAGTTTTCTTCGGTTCGACTTTTTTTCCTTTGCAACACATTTCTAAGTATACCACTGTATTAATAAATAAATTCATTTTTAAAGTAACTGCTCCTCGGGTGAGTGTGTTGTGTTGATGTAAACCTCCAGATGTTTTGCATATCGACACACCCAGACGCGTTTTTTTCTGCCAAGCCGCTCTGAGGATTCCTGTGTGGGTTGTGAAGTTGGCGTTTGGACTGTCTGTACGCAATGCTCGATTCTCAGCTATCTGACGTTCACAGCTGCTTCCCACATGGTAAATCAGTAGACTGAGCTGTCAACTGGATTATTCTGCATACCTTAATATAAATACAGGGCAGACAGTCTTCAGTTAAAAGATTAACAGAGTCAAGGGCATGTGTCTCAACCACTACTGCCACTTTAAAAATTAACTTCCTTGTTTTTTTCTTAATCTGACCTCTGGTTCACTGGTTTTTATTCTTAATCTGACCTCTGGTTCACTGGTTTTTATTCTTAATCTGACCTCTGGTTCACTGGTTTTTATTCTTAATCTGACCTCTGGTTCACTGGATTTTATTCTTAATCTGACCTCTGGTTCAAGTAAGAAATATGAAATAATACTTGAGTAAACCCCTCTTTAAAATAGTTGCAACAAAAACTGAACATTATAACCTTCATGAATTGAAGCTGTTGCATTAAAGTGTGTTAGTTTCAAATCAGGAACTGAATGTAGATGGAAGACACTCAACTATGAGACCTTCTGTGTTTTTAAGGTTTTTTCCCTCTCCTTCAGTGTGTCAAAGGTTCTTGTGCATGTAAAAGATCTTGTTAAAGGTTAAGGTTGAAAAAGGTCAAAGTCCGCACCAACAGAAGCTCCTCTCTCCAAAAGAAAACACTGCTCCTGAAAGTAGTCCCGCCTTTAATTCACTTTGTCACATCACACTACCAAACCAAAGAGTTGGCATTTGACAACGTAGCAATCAGACTCCACAACAATCCACATGGCAAAATATTAAGGAAATACAGGCACAGGACAGACACACAAACTGATGATTGAGGGGAACTATGTCTGTAGTCTATCAGTTTTTAGAAAAATCCTGCAGAGTGTACCTTTATTAATTATTTGTCTGAAATGTTTTTACAACAGAAAAATTTACCTGGTTAGAAAAAATTCTCCTTCTCACATCTACATCTCCCTCCAAATCTATATATAAAAAAAAATCTCTAATCTAGGGACATGTTATTTTCATTTAAAAAACTTTAAAGGGGCTCCGTGGAACTTTTCTGTTGTGCTGAGAGCTGGTCATCAGTTCATGTTAGCTCCACTTTCAAGTTAACAATCCATCAATAAGAAAACGAGTCCAGCTATAACGACTTCAGCACATCATCCACAGGTTTAGACTGACAGAGGGAGGCGGGGAAGGTCTTATTCTTCATGTCATGTTACAATCAAAAAAATGCTTCAAACATGTACATTTCCTCAAATTGTTACAGAGCCCCTTTAACTAGGACTCGAGATGTTTCTGACTTCACTGAGAAGTTAATTCTCAGTAGATGTGTCAGTATAGTAACTACAGTAAGTTGCATAATGGGCCACCACTGGCCTCCAAATGCTCATACCTGCCGCTGGTAAACTGAGATGTAAGATTAGCACAGAGAAATTTCCTCTGCGGCTTTTTTAGTGTTTGATTCTGCACAGCGAAAGTCAAACATTCAAGTGAGGGAACAATAACTCCCCTTTCCTTCCTGAAACCGGCTGATTTCACATTTTTGCCACTTGTGTCACATGACGCAGCATGTGACAAAGACTTGAGAACTATTTTATGTCAGAGGTTGTTTTGGCCAGTGAGGGAAAGTTGATCTGACCAGAAACACTCTTACAAAAGCACATAACAGAGGCTCCCACGATAACAACAAACCGAGACTCTCCCTCACTTAGACCGCAGCTTTATCATGTAACGGCAACATGTCAGTGTGTGCTGTCGGTACACACGAGCTGATAAAGCGAAGCCTGGCTGTACAAAACATCTGTGTGAAGGTTCACCGATAAACCAAGAGAATAAGAGTTCAAAATCCAAAGTTATGGTACATCTGTGCAATATGTGACTGAACACTTTACATTTCTACAATTTACATGGCCAGTCATAAATTAAAAGTCAGGACTAAAAGATAACCAGAGTTTAATTATTAAAAGTACAACAGAGGAAGTAAGACATAACCAGCATATCACATACCGTCAAAATGATGGAATAAAACAGCTGCAGAGATGCACAGTAGTTGTGTTGATTTAAAAAAAAAAAAAAAAAGGTCTCCTGAAACACGACGTAAAGTCAGTCTGATGAGTTAGTTGATTGTTAAAAGGTCAATGAAATGAATGAGCTGCGACTTGAATGGTTCAGTGATTAGTCCTCAGTCTTTAGAGTTTTATTTCCCTGGCAGCGATCGCTCTGTAGATCTCCTCGGTCAGCGGGACGTACGTCTTCTGCTCGGGGTCTAAAAAGTATAAAGAATCTTGGATGTGTGCCGGGTTGAATCCCTCCTCCACCAACTTTACTTTCTTCATCTTGAACGTCCCCGTCATCTCCAGGCAGGCCTACGAAACACATGTCATGTATTTTAGAAAAGTTTTTTTTTTTTTTTTTTTTT
>CAEMYA010000177.1:3058522-3079923 GCA_903131615.1 Diplodus sargus | reverse complement strand
TTTTTGTCTGACTTTCTGTGAAGCAGCAACACACACGGGAGGCACGGCAACTGATCCACATTAATGTTTCCGCGAGTCCTTGAAAAGTCATTGTTTGCACCATGTTCTCTGAGTCACAGGAAGATGAAACCGCTCTAGGTTATTGTGCAAAGATTCAAACTGTGGGGAAAGACACTGGATCTGTAATCAGTATTGACAGATATCCTGAGTTAATGTGTATATACTTACATATATATTTATAATAGAGAAAAACTGGACCTCTGAACACTTTACTTACGTATTTACTTAATTAATTTTTTATACCATTCTTTAACTTACTGTTCTTTGTTGTTTTGTTGTTCTAACTGAATGTTTGTTACGTTATGTTTATGTTCATGTTTACATCTGTGTACATTGTGAGCGAAGGAAAAACCGGGATCAAATTCCTTGTATGTGTTCGCATACTGGGCCAATAAAGCTGATGCTGATTCTGATTCTGATTCTGACAGGAAACAGGATGGTGCCACTGCAACAAGGACAAAGCCTCTGTACATGGGACGCCCGCTTTAAACCACCCAGAAATGCTTGAGCATAATTTCGGCACACCAAAGCAAGCAATCAATCAATCAATCAATCAATCAATCAATCAATCTTCATTTGAACAGCACCAATCCAGTAGAAAGTCTTCTCACCAAAGGTCGACCTGGCAATTTCCCCATGAGCGACAACTTGGCGACAGTGGGCAGAAAACTGTCTTTTAACATCAACACAATCTGCATCAAATCATTCTCACTCCATCCAAGTTCTGTGGAAATTAGTATTGATACTTTCAGTTACTTAGTGTTACTTACTTAGTGTTAAGTAAGTGACCGAGTGAGGACATAACCGACTTGGCGGAGGTGATAGAAAGTCGAGAGGGTTAGTGTCGGCTGTTTTCCTCACCAGCTGCATTCAGCACCAACAACAGACCGCCACCAGGAAGCAGGGCGTCAAACGAGAGTTAAAATCAATCGCTGCTGCTCGAAACGGCCAGTGTAAACTAAAGATTCACGACTAAATTGTTTTGTAGCACTATAGAGAAAATACCACCCTGTACAACCACAGCAGTAACACAGAATTCACGGTGTACCCTCTGGAGACACAGACACTTTCAAACCTAAACAGTGTCAGTTAAATAACGGTGAAGGAAAAATCTTGTCCTTGATATTCTGACGTTACAGAGGGCTGACAGGGACACCGAAGTAAAGAGTAATTTGCCGAGGAACGGATACACCATCTCGTACTCACACTGGGTGTATACTAACAGGTTTCATATATACTACAGACCACGTTCTTCCGTTCATTCCTTTTAACTCATCTTGTTGTGACTCTTTGGTGTGAACTTCAGACTCAGCAAGTGGACACAGTTTTTCGGGCTCTTTTAGTGAATGAATGAACCTGAAATATTAAAAGTGAGGAGACAAAAAATTTGATTTTGAGATCAAGCGGCTCAAGAAAGAAAATAGTCTGATCGGTGCTTCCCTTCAACACAAAACCATCCATCTTAAATAGTGCATCAAGCGAGAATCAAACTCCACGAGCTAGTCTGATTTCAGGAAGCGACCTGAAGTGGGTCAACAGGTTTAGCAAAATACGAATGAGTAACAACCCCCGCGCTCAGTTTCATGTTCCGGCTGCAGCAAGAAACACAGACGTGCACAGCAAATTCTTTTTTTTTGTCTTTACCTGAATCCGGATGAATCGAGGTCTTGCATAAGCGGGGAGGTAGTTGACGACCTGCTTGTAGGTGCCCGAACAGTCAAAGTCTTCTCCCTCTGTCAAAATGACAGCTGCCATGCCGATCCGACCCTCGTGACCTGTTCAGACAAGTCAGTTACATACACACAGAGAATATGCCAAACGCACAGAAAACTCTCTCTGACTTCATCCCCCTCATCCGTTCCTATCAGATCTGTGAAACGTGGTGTAACATCTCTGCGGGGAATATTTCTGACATCAGTGTTGTTACCTTCGACTTTAACGCCGTAGACATTCGCCTCCTGAATGCACTGAACCATCGTGAGAATGTCTGCAACCTCCGATGTGGCGACGTTCTCTCCTTTCCATCTGTGACAACAAGGGAAGAAAAATAAGTCAAAAGAAAAGAGAATCCTGTTTCACCTTTCATCACCACATAAGTCAGTAGCTTTAAAAGTAACCATATCTTGGTTGGTACACTTTTACACATAAACCCGAATGAAAGTTTAAATGTTTCTGCGTATTCTGTCCGACAACTGCGCACACATTCAATATTGCTCCTGTGAAAGAAATTAAACCAACAAAAACTGACAGATCGACACCAGATGAGTCACGACTCGCCTGAACGTGTCGCCGACTCGATCCTGAAAGTAGACAAAGTTTTCCTCGTCGAACCGAAGCAAATCTCCGGTGTTGAAGTACAAGTCGCCTTTTTTCAGCACGTCGCGAAGCCTCTTCTTCTCGGTCTGCTGCTTGTTGCCGGCGTACCCAACGAAGGGAGACCTCTGAGTGACCTTTCCAACCAAAAGTCCCGTCTCACCTAACGAGGAGACACATGAAGAAATCAGTTTTCCCCAAGACCCAAAGCGACACCTTCGGTCAATCAAAGCCCAACCATAATACAATTACATTAAAGGAAACAGATTAAAGCGGCACATTTGCACATTTGAGAAGATGGAACCAGTTAGCTTGAGAACTGATTATCAGCATATTTGCCAATGGCATTTTAGTCGACTAATCGCTTTTAAAGTGACCCACCTCTGACTGCCTCGATGCACAGACCCTCAGAGTTCCTGACAGGCTCCTCCTTCTCAATGTCAAACTTGATCAAAGTGTAGGGGAAGAAATACTAGAGAAGAGAATCAAAAAGTTAATCAGATCACGGTGTAGTGTTTATGAATAACAGACTACAGCTGAGGAAGTTTAGATTTGCTGGTTTTAACAAGTTAACAAGTTTTAAGCCGTGCCAGCAGCTCTCTGAGGACGGACTTAAGACACAGCAAGGGCTTTGAGCGAAATGCTAACGTCAGCATCAGGTGTAAAGACTCCAGTTTGGCATCATGACCATCGCCATCATGGTGTTTTGGAGCTAGAAGAGACCATATTTGTGCTGGAGGATGGAGAAGACACGCATTTCTATGCCTCTATCTTCAGTTGTGGTTTGAAGACAGTATAATGCAGCAAGACTGATTTAGAGAAAGATCTCCTCAATGGGAGAATAAAGTATAACGTATCGTATCGTGTCATATCCTGCCGTACGGTATCATACTGTATCCTGATTAGATCTGACTTAGAACTTAAGGGTGAGCTCTTGTAGCGAGACCATACACTTGTTTACTAAGGCAATCCATTGAGTAGTTGTTGAGAGACTCGAGATCAAAAACGTCAACTTTCTTGTGGCGCTGCGTCAGGAGATCACTGAAGTCACTGGAATCATTCCTCTTGAAACCAAGAATGTCAGTACAGGAGTTCGGGAGATGTCTCAGTCCTGATGCACTGTCCTCACTGTCCTCAGAGCGGTGCCGCCATCGTGGCTCAAAACAACAGACCGTTTCGTCTACTCACCCTGTGCACAAAATTGACTCTCCCCACTGCACCGATCTTGGACGTGTAATTGATGAAGCCGATGTTTCCCTCTGTGGCAGCGTACAGCTCTCTGACTTGAATGTTCCCGAAGCGATTTACGAACTCTGACCAAATGTCTGTTCGGACCCCGTTGCCGATGGCAACTCTCACTTTGTGGTTCTTCTCGTTGTCTTTCTGCAAAGAGTCACATCGACTCAGATTTAAAAAAAGGACCAGGGCGATACTTCATTTATTTAACCCGAAGGCTTCTTTTTACCTTGGGAGAGTTGCAGAGGTAGCGCATTGTTTCACCGATGTACTGCATCACTGTCACATCATGCTTCCTGCAGTCGTCCCAGAACTGAGAGGCCGAGAACTTCCTCCTCAGAAAAATGGTCATACCTGCATCATAAAGCACAACCTTTGCCTGAGTGTGAACACACACAACCACCTCTAATGTAACCCAAACTAGGTGTGTCACTGCTTTAGTCCTTCAAGGATTAGGAAGGTCGTCACCTCTCTCGATGGCTCCGGCCATCCCGATGAGGAAGCCTGCGCTGTGATAGAGAGGTAGGTTGATGTAGAAGACGTCTTCTGCTGTGATCCCACATGCCGCCTGGATGAAGGAGGCCGCCCAAACCCTCTCATGGGTGACGACAGCTGCTTTGGGCAAACCTGCCACGGTCAAAATAATAAATCAACTCAGGTTCTTTAACACAGCAGCTACAGTTAGTATCGAGTATCAAAACATCCACAGGGACTTCTCAAGTGTCTGTTGCTGGTGTGTTTTAACTAGGACACTGAAGGCCAGGGACGTGACGGGGCTAGCAGGTTAGCGTGCTAACTTCAGTAGATGTCTCCAACACAACACGCAGACGTAACTTCAAAGCTGTTGTTTCTTCATATTCTGTTGTATTTTTGTAAAAAATGTTAATGTCTTCGACTAAAATTCCTACATATTGCACCTTTGATATATAAAGGATGGGGACAACAAACAGCAAAACATGCACCCCAAAATAAATACATGTTTAATATTTTTTTCATTAGTGATATTTAAAAATGACAGTCACGGTCAGAACAGGACAGCTTTGCTGTGACAACTGCAAAGTCGATGTCGAAGCAGCTTTTTGCAACTTTTTTAACCTAAAACAACAGCTTCAACATCAACACAAACGTTTTCAACACATAACACTGTTATGATGTAATCACTTTTGTTTGTAGTTACCATCTACATTACATCTGACAAATAGTTACAGAGCTGGGATTTGTATTTACGACAGTGGTGTCCACACAAAAATGCCAATTTCTACATAATGTTGCTGTAAGATTAAAATTCTCTCAGATCAAACACATTTGTTCACTCACTGTAATCGGGCTCTTAAGCATTTGTTTCTGTCACATTTTCATTAAAAAGCACACATGTAACTCCTACAAATCTGTGATATACTGCAAGCAGTACAACTAAGTATAACTTCGATGATGTCAGTGCAGACTTTCACTGTGTCAGTGGATCTTTCTACAGAACTTGTGTGGCCTTACCTGTGGTGCCTGACGTGTAGATGTACAGGGCGGTGCTCCTGATGTTGACGTTGGCTCTGAGGTCCTTGGACAGCGGCTTATCCGAGGCAAGGGAGATCTTGTCCAGTAAAGTGTTGATGCCCTGGACGCTGCAGGTCTCCGACAAGAGGAACACAGTGATACCCTGCTCTTGCAGCGTCGGTAGAACCTCCTCCACGGCGTCCTGCAGCTCTGCAAACACAGAGAGGCATTCAGCTCTACACAATGTGTTGGAGTGCTGGGTTGCGCAATGCAGCTGGGGGCCTGTATCGTGTTGCCTCAGGTCCCTATGGCACACGAGCACATGGTGCAGACTCCGGCCCACATGGATGCATAGCTCAGTGGTGAAAGGAGTGTGGGGAGGTTTCAGCTTGCAATGCTCTTTTTTTTTTTTACCTCAACTGACCCAAGTCCTCAAGACTTAGCGTAAGGCACACTGACTGAAACCATGTGGGAGATTAAACGGGTTAGTTCTTTGTTCAAGATAACACTGTTGAGGAAGCTGTTGGATGATGATGTAATATGAGATCACATGGCAAACATTTGTTTTCTGGTCTGAATTCTTCTGAATGCTCACAACGCTCCAGTTTTTTAAAATCAGGGATTGGTACGAATTAACAGAATGGAGGAGGGATCAAACATTTGAACATGTGGTAACTGTTGTGTTATCTAAGTCTTTGTTTATCCTGTGGAGATAAGCGCCAGGTGATGAAATATAACCATCAGCTGTCGTCTTCGTCACACGGTGGGGAAATCAATATATACATGTGTGAATGTCTGAGGATTTTATTTCATTTATGTTATTTCGCCTTTATTTTACATGCAAAGCCATATTTGTTGGTTACTGTGCGTAACAAGTGGTCCTATTTTGACATTTGCGTTGTGTATTGTATGTTTTTTGTGTGTGTGGACGATAATGTTTCATGTGTTCTTTATTCTTTTTTTTAGCTACAGCTAACACACAACACAACAAAAGGACAGGTATTCAATCATAGCGGCCTCTCAAAAAAACAACAACATGCCTCCTACACTACGTTCCGAATTGCCTTTTGAGGCACCTCTTACGGTTCTGCGTCAAAATCTAGTTTTAAACTCTTGATTTATTCAGTTCATTCTGTGTTAGCTTGTTTATTCCTAATGTGTGTTACATTCACATAATAATGCAGAGTGGTGCTGCACAACTGAAAGTCGAGTTTGTTCCTGTTGCACAAGACAATATGAACTATAATTAAACTACCATGTGCGGTGTCTTCTGAGGCCAACTGGGAACATTAAAGATTCACAGAGTGACACAAACAAGCGTCAGTCTGGGTCAAAGATCATTCTGAGGCCGGTCACTCCGGCCCTCGTTGTGACTCATGTTGTGACCTTGTCAAACCACTGTATGTGTGCTGATGAGTACATTTCTTTTTGAAACAATCAGAATGCCTGGGAGCTATCATACTGTTTTACTTTGTTTACATGTGGCGGACCCTGCCACCTTTCTAGCTTCAAACAGTGTTCCGGGGACCACACTTTCCTCTGAGAACAGCTCTTTTATTCAGTTATGAAAAAGATAAATATTTCTGAGTTCTGTATTTTCACCTAATTAATATTTCAAATATCAAAATTCTGAGTCTGGTATCAAAAGTAAAAGTACTCAGTGTTGACAATTGGCCCCTGTGACTGATATGTTAGTACATGTCATTATAAGATTACTACCAGTGATGCATCAGTGTGTGAGCTTCTTTTGGACTTCAGTCTTCAGAAGGTCACAAGATAAATCTAAGGGGGGCCGTGAGATTACTCTTATATTGTTATCAGGACACGACACTTTGGGATATCTTCATATTGTGTCGTAAGTGTTGTGTTTCTCCTGGTTTTAAAGGCTGAGTTACAGAAAAGTGATGCCATTTTTTTTTAATTACCAGACCGTCATACTTATTCTTATCCTTGCCTTTACCCACTTTTGTCATTATACCCACCTTACTGATGATTATCTATCAAAAAATCTTACTGTGTTATAATCTAAGCACCTCCAGTGATCCTTACAGTGCTGTCTCAACGTTGATACTTGGTCACAAATATTAGGTTGTGTATCTCAATGCAGCCTGAGACATTACAATGTCGTCGTCCAGCCCTGTGCTACATGTTTGTACTTATTTGAAATATTCTTAAATGTTTGTTTTAAGTGAATTATTAAAGTTTGACCTCGTTGTGCCTCAAACACTGTTTTTAATCAAAACTGAGAAGAAAGAGAAAATGTCTCTTTGATGGAGCTGATAATGGCACATTCACTGCACAGCTGTAGCGTCACTTTCCTCCACAGATTTCCCTGAATATCGATCCCTGCTCACACTCACGCACGACCCCGGGCTGGAAATGTCACTGAACATTTCAGAGATATGCTGCATGTGTGAGAGGATAACATGTAACTACAAGTACGGTACTTAACTACAATTTTGAGGTACCTGTGCTGTAGTTGAATACTTCTACTCCACTACATTGTAGAGGCAAATATCGTGCTTTCACTCCTTTACATTCATTTGATCTCGATCTGAACTTAAGTTACTTGTTGCCTCGCAGATTACGTGGCACATCAGAGCCAAAGTAATCTTTTATTTCATCTATTCTACATGCAATCAGATTAAAAATCTGACAGACAAACATTCCGATTCTGACACTCAGAAAAACTCAGATGAATATCAGATCTGATAAACTGCGAGGCAGATAACCAATCAACCTGTAGTAAACATAGCGATGGAATGTAACTAAGCACAGTGTTGATGTATTGTACTTCCAAGTATTTCCATTTTTTGATACTTAATACTTCAACTCCACAACATTTTGGAGGCTAATATTGTACTTTTTTACTCCGGAAAATGTGTACGATAATTTGAGTTACTTGTTACTTTGTTACTATCACTTTAGATACTTAAATACATTTAATATCAGATACTAAATGTCTCAATGTCTTTACTTTTTCTCAAGGATAACCTTCTTTTTGACCACACTGAGTACACAGTGCATCTACCGGTGTAAATATTCTTAATTAACTTGTACATGTTGTGCTTTTTAACCACACTGCAAACAAAATCCAGGAGCCCCACTCAGGAGCTGCTGCTTCTCTGCGAGGAGTCACGTGTTACTGGGAATCTCTGGTCTGATCTTTGACTGCTTGTTGCAGATTTTAAACTCTGAATTTAACAGTAAAGTTTTTTTTCAAAAAAAATCTTAATTTGAAAAGTCACTACACCTTTCAAATCGAAGGTTGTGAGGCAAAAAAGTGCAACACTCATTGAAAAAAAAAAAGCAAAGAAGCAAAGTCTAAGAGTAAAGCAGGATAAAGGAGACACATTTGGCTGAAGTTCATCAGGGAGTCGCAGAGGAGACTTTGGACCTCAGAGGAACAAACACGCGCGTTAGCGGCTGAACATGGAGGGTTACCTGCGGAGGCGATGATCACTTTGGCCCCGCAGCAGGAGAAACAGTGCAGCAGAGACTTGGATCTGATGTTGAAGTTGAGCAGAGCCGCCGGACAGCCCAGCTTGGCCAAAGCGAGCCATGTCCAAATGAAACTGGGCTCGTTGGCCAGGAACAGGGCGACCGGGTCCCCCTCCTTCAGCGCGACTGCAGCCTGCAGGGCTCGGGCCGTCCTGTTGCTCTGCTTGTCCACCTCGCCATAAGAATAATCTCGACCCTCGAACTTGACGAAGGTTTTACCAGGATGCCTCCTCGCCGCATCCAAGAAGCAGTCCAGGAGGCTGTAGAAGGGTTTGATCTTCTTGTACTTGACGAGCCTGATTCCCAGTTTAATGCTCCTCAGGATGTAAGTGCAGTCCTCGGTGAAGTACGGGAACAGGGTCTTCAGGAAGGACAGGGACAGGATCGCCAGTCCCGCAACAACCGTGAACCAGATGAACATGTTTACAGCCCGGACCGCACCGGAGGCATCTGTCAGTGAGGGGCTACAGGAGGCACGGACACAAGCAGGATATTTGTGACAAAGTTCAGCTCGGGGCGGTGCTCACTCACCTCCGACCCGCCGACCCCTCCTTCATTCCGGAAAGTTTCCAAGTTGCCAGATCCGCTGTTTTTCCACGGGTTTTCCACGTCACTCTCGCGTTGTTTTGTGCCCCCTGTTCCCCGATTCACTCTTTTTCTTTCGTGCCAGAGTGAGAGAAAGGTGAGTGTAACGAGCATGAGAAACACTGATTTTAAATCTGCGACACCTCCAGGTCGAGGCAGAAAACTGCAGCTTGTTTCTGAGTATTGTGTTTTTCTGAATGACATCTAGTGTTGACATCAACATGGAGGCTGAGCAGAGCGTTCAGATCATCTGCTGAGGCGGTCTAATGCTCAGCTAATGCATGACTCGTGAGAACTTAGTACATGAACTGGCCCGATGTGACCGGAAGTAACAGGAATCCGTTCATTGACGAATTAAAGGTGCAATATGGAAGAAATTCATCTAAAACATTCAAAACCAGAAGATAATCAATCAATCAGGGAACGTTCCCTGAATGTTATCTGAAGGTTTCATAAAATAAGGTTCACAGAAAGAATCCTTCCTGGTCCTCTAAAGGTTTTTGTAAAAATGACCTCTAAAGAACGTTCCCCAATGGTTCTCTCAAGGTTACATAAAACATAACCTAATGAGGATTCTCAGGGTACTCACCTTAATGGTTCCCTCAAGGTTGCACACAAATGTAAACGTATGGAAACATTACCTAAAGGTTCTCTCAGGTTTACACAAGAATAACATTTAGAGAATCCACAGGGAATGTTCCCTGAAAGTTCACTGAAGGTTTTTTGTAAAAAACAAAAAAAACAACAACAAATACAGTCTTTAGCGGTTACACAAAATAACCAATAGAACACTTTTCCTGAGGCTTCTAAGAACCCTCAGGGAACGTTTTCTCAAGGCTACACAAAAAAAACCCTCACAGAACCTTTAAGGTATGTTTCTCTTAGGCTTTGTAAAAATAACCTTTAAAGAACATTCCTATAAAGTTCTTTAAATATTACAAGAATAACCTTTAGGGAACATTCCCTGAGAATTACACGTTTGCAGGGAACTAAACTAAAGTCAGAGACAGAGTATTTAGCCTCAACCTTATAGGCAGTTATGTGTTGTGTTGCAGAGACTCTACTCTAGTTAGCATGCTAACCAGTTAGCCCCGTGCCTGAAAACCTCTTTTTCGCAGCCATCCAAGGCACCTGCGCTCACGAGCACCAGCTGCACGGCTAACTGAGCTAAGAAGCTAATGGTAGCTGCACACATGTAAGGAGAAGTTGGCAGCAGTTTGAAGTTACACTGGTGATTTGTGTGAAGTATGAATTCACGTCTTTATTGCACATTTAAATTACTCAATTAACAGTCACTTCATGCATTGATATACACGACTCAAAAGTACTGAGGGATACTTTAGTGTTTCACTTGATTGTTTATTCTGTGACATATCTGAATTTTACTTTGTGTTTTGTGAGTATTCTTTGTCACTAAAAATAATGTGAAACATTTAATTTGGCTTTTATTACACATACATGCACGTGCGCCCATATCCCAATGTTTCTAACTAACTTTGAGTAGGGTGTATATAACAGAATTAACTCCAGTTACATGAGCTAAAAAAAAAGATCAACAGATTTACATATTAATACAATTGCATAAACAAACTTTTATGTAACTGAAACCCAGTCGACTTAATGTATACAATGAGGCCTAAATGTGGATTAACATTCATTAAGTGGTAACATATTTACTGTGAAGTATCAGCATGAAGTCAGAGTAACTTCATCTTTTGTTTACAGGGATTAAAGATTCATCCTACATGCCTCTGTGATTCATAACCTCACTGTTATTTACAGAGACTCCATACATGGCAACCCTGGTCATAAATATGCAATCTGAGCCAGTGGTGGGTTCAAGTCCTCTCACTGAGCTGCTGTAGTCTGCGGGGAGGGGCCAAACTACGAGTTATAGAAAAACACCCCGGGCCCCTCAACACAAGCCTGTATTGAGACGAGGCTCGGCTCGTCTCGGAAGTGGACCGAGGGGAGCCGATTGTAATCAAGGGATCGACTTTGGAATCCACAGCATTAATGTAAGTATGAGTTCTTACATTTAAGAACAATTTTGAAGTATTTGCATTTTACGCGTTTTATTCATACATCTAAGTACGTATGATTTACTTTTACTTGTACCTTTTATACTTTATTTCATTTATTGGCAGGAAATAAGACAAAGGGAAATTATACCTAAATATATTATATATCAGATTCTAAAATACTTTTTCTGAAGAACTATTTGTACTTACTGAAACTGTACTTTACTTGAGTACTTCCATTTTCTGATACCTTATACTTACACGCCACTGCATTTTGTGGAGGTAATATTGTGTTTTTTATTCCACTACATTTATTAGACTTTAGTTACCTTTCAGATTGTTTGCTGCATCAGAGACAAAGTAGAGCATTTTTAATTGATATTAATGGCAGTCACATTTAAAAATAATCCGTCAACCAGTATGTGATATGTAGTATGCTTTTGGGTTTGGGGGATGTTACATAAACTGCCACCTCGACATCACAGCGCTCACCACTCCTGTCCTAAGTTGATCTCTACAGATCACTAAAATTGCGCAAGAAACATTTGAAACTCTTTGCTACTGAAAATGAAAATGTAGAAAACAAATAAGAATTGTCATAATGCCTAACCTAAATCAACAAACTGACCTCAAAGGACAAACACAATTTCATACTGTTTTACTGATATGTGGCGGACCCTGCCACCTTTCTAGCTTCAAGCAGTGTTTTGGACCTTATATTCCTCTCAGAACAGCCTGTTCTCCAAATCGCACCACATAATGTTGCTTTAATTGATTTCATATCGAAATTGACATTTGAAAGTAACGAGTACTATTTGTAAACCCACAAGAACAACAGTTTTAATCATAAGTCACACAATTGGACTTTTTGTTTACAGCAGAAAAAGCATGGATGTCATTATTATTGTTCTTCTGGGTCTGTTTCATGTTAGTGTGCCGGCGCCCACAGTGCAGGACAATCAGCCTCTTATATGTAATCAAACGCAGCTTTGGTTTTCCCGCTGGTTCAAGTCAAAATGTCTGCAATGAAAAAGGCCCCAGTTGTAGTTAAAGTGAAACTCTCGCCAAAAAGGAAACCCAGGCTTTATTTGTGAATGTATATGAGTCAAACCTGCACTTTTAAGATTTACCATAGTTTCGTTTTCGGGCTATTTTTTAAAACACTAAGAAGGCTCGACACAACATTAAACTTTGCTCGTAGTATCACCAGGGTCTCTAAACATGAACATGAGCATTGAGAACATTGTTTGTGTACACAGAGTTTACTAAAAAGCGAGTTTTTGGATGACTCATGTTTGCAGTAGCATCTCTGGTGCGCCTCCATCATCAGAGTGCGACCTAACAGGAAGTAGAGTAATGGTGGACCTCCTACCTGTTTGGTCGCACTCGGGGATCGACACTTTTTGTCTGCTAGCGTGAAGCCCCTACATTCCACTGAAAATTAGCTTGCCCAAAAACGAAACTACGGTAAATCTTAAAAGTGCCTCTTTCGTCATAATTATGCTTTTACACAAAGGTTTGACTCATATACATTCACAAATAAAGCCTGGGTTGCTTTTTGGTGAGAGTTTCACTTTAACATAAAACAATTCTGTTGAATCAATATGAATAAATTCAAGAACTTTGTCTAATTAAATACAAAATAATACATTAACCTTATGTGTTTATTCCATTATCAAACAAGCTGTAGAACCTCTATATAATGTGATTATACACTTATTATACAACACAACAGTTTATACACTTTGACTCAATGTGGCAGAAAAAACTTTGCTTTAAATGTGACCCTTTACATTTATTTTATGTCAGATAATTCAATGGGAAATCTACTTGTACTTAATAAACTTAAAGTCAGTTTCAGGCAAATTATTGTTTAGAGTGTATGTCGACACAGACAGCATGCAGTTTATCTAAACCTTTTTATGCAAGTTGGCTGTATAACAAAAATAAACTCTTAGCTGTTCTCATTTCATTTGAGCAAAAACATGTTGAATTTGAGCTTATAATCGCTAAGAGCACATGTTGTTTACAATATGTAAAAAGGCCAGATTCAATCCAATTATTACAACAGGTTACAATTATTTCCCTGAAATGTTTCAGCCTTGAATAGGGGGGTGGTTCATAAGAACAAACATTAAACAATCATACAAGAAGAAATCTGTTGTATACAAGTCAGAGTCTCCAGCTCCCCGCGATATCAGAAATACCTGAGTTAATTCACAGTCCCGCAGGTCAAAAGATAAAATCACAAATCATAAAACAACCACAATTCAAATGACTGATGTGTCACAGTGCAAACAGGTGGAGACAAAGATAGCAGCTTTAAATTTTGATCTTCCCTGATGTCACTGAACTGAATATGTCCAGTGTAAGTGGGACGTAATCCTTGTCTCTGTCATCCAGAAAGTAGAGCGGGTCTGTTATCTGATTTGGGTCAAAGCCCTCCTTCACCAGCTTCGTCTTAATGTACTTGAACGTGCCTGTGACGTCCAAGGAACTCTGTAACAAATGCAATACAACAAGTTATATAAGGAGGATTAAATGATGCCCCAAAAACAAAGACTGAAACTGTCAAAATGTCACGCACCTGAATCCTGACAAAACGTGGCCTGGCGTAGGCCGGCAGGAATTTTGCGACATGTTTAAAAGCACCAGCCGAGTCAAAACTCTGTCCTTCCCTCAAAGTAACAGCAGCCATGCCAGCTCTCCCCTCCTGACCTGTACAGTTAAAAGAAAAATTAAACAACAGAAAGCCTGCGTTCAAACTGGGATCATGGTATAGACATGATTGTTCACCAAGCAGGAAGGTGCCATCGACAACACTGCATTATGGGAAATGTAGGATCCAGTGTTTTTCTGAACTTGACGCAGCGTTTTCATCAAGCTGCTGGTCAAATGTTGGCATCAGTGCTGTTGTTGTCTAGTCAGACAGAATTCAATTCCACCATGAGTCGCTGACACCTGCCACACTTGGCTACGTGTATCTGGATCAATTGTTCTGTCAATCAAAGCTCCTGTCTGTTCTCATAGAGACCAAAACGCATGACGCATTCAGACAGGCCTTATCTACTGGTACATTTAGGCTTATGGCCAGGACTCTGATCTAACTTTGAGTGTAAATACTACTGGGAAAATGGGGGCAAGTTCAATCAGTTATAGTCTGAGTTGACTTCATCATGGGACGGGCTGCTGGCAAACAGTGTGTCTGATGTTTGGCAGAGATAACCACCAAAGCTTTTATTGCTCTGCAATGCCCTCTGATTTGCAGCGTATGTGTCCAGACTACAACAGCGCGATTCACACCGTTTACACCTTGTTGTAACATTTTATTGGTCTAGTTCAACAGATCAGCCGCCTGTCAGCACGTTGACTTTACAATGATCACTGCATTAAACAACTGACAGACACAATATAATGTGTAATAAGAAGTTGCGTCAGGTTTTAAGACTTTAAAAAAAATTACCTGGCACTTCAACTCCATACACGTTGGCTTCTTTAATGCAGTCAAGCAGTGCGAGGGTGTCCGCCACCTCAGTTGTGGCCACGTTCTCTCCTTTCCATCTTTTTACAACAACAAAAAAATCAAATACCGTCACTGTGTACCGACTGTTTGCAATCAGATTTTAAATCCTTCAATTAGGTGGCTGAGGCAAAAGTTGAACTCACCTGAAAGTGTCTCCGACTCGATCCTGAAAGTAGATGAAATTGTCGTCATCGACGGTCATCAGGTCGCCGCTGTTGAAGTAAACGTCTCCTTTCTCGAGGACATTATGCAGCATCTTCTGCTCAGTTTGCTGCAGGTCTCTCGCATAACCAGCGAACGGCGTAGTAGCTGTTATTTTACATACCATAAGTCCAGGCTCACCTGTGGAAAGTTGATATAGGAGAGTTCATCTCTGCAACAAATCTGTTTTCTCCAACACTTCGTTCCATTGCCACATACAGGTATTTAGAAAGTGGCAACATGGGGACTGAACAATTAAACCAATGCAGATTTTACTTTCCTCTCCAAAACCCTTTTTATTTGCGTATTTCTTCATTTGTTTGGCCTAAGAATGCTTAAATTTAAGGACATTCAGCCTAAATGCCATATCTACTGCCCTCCACTCAGTCTTCACACATCTGAAGCCACATCAGATCGCTGTTTGTTGACGTCAGCTCAGCATTCAACACAATCTCACCCACAACGCTGTTTTGTACAGTTTTGCTCTGATAGCACAAAGGAGCTTAAACTTAATGTCGTTTTTAAACCATCTTTGTAAAATGCTCGTAAAACTGACAATGCAAAACCTCATATTTTACTTCAGGTCCCCCATATTCCCTGGAAAAAATGTGAGCTCTGTGTCCTCAGTGGTACATACAGCCGTGTTACTAACGCACCTTTGTCAGCCTCTATGCAGAAACCAGCGGAATCTCTCAGGGGCTTTCCTGCGTCTACGTCAAATTTGATCAGAGCATACGGGAAAAACCTCTGCAAGAAAAATCAAAACGCATCAAAACATTCTCTTCGTAGTAACAGCTTCAACTTCATGATGCGGAAGAAAAGGTGGACTTGTACCTTGTGGAAGAAGGTGTCTCTGCCAATTGCTCCGATCTTGTTGCTGTAATTGATCAGAGAGAAATTCCCTTCTGATGCTCCGTAAAACTCTCTGACAGTGATGTTTCCAAACCTGCTGATGAATTCCCTCCAAACATCTGCCCTAAACCCGTTGCCTATCGCGAGTCTGACGTTGTGGCTCCGATCGTTGTGTTTCTGTCGGGGGAAGGGAATCAGAGGGTGATCTTGAATGTGATGGCACCGTTAATGGAAGAGCTGTGACGGACGGTACGTACCTTTGGTGTGCTGCAGACGTAGCGCATGATTTCACCGATGTACTGTATGACGGTGGCGTTGTATTTTCTGCAGTCATCCCAGAACTGAGACGCAGAGAATTTGTTCCTTATAGCCACTGTCGCGCCTACACACAGCAACAAGATGACACACGACAAACTTAAAAGATCAGGTTTTCAATATATGTCTCTTTTCATCAACAAATCCATGAAAAGACTGAAGCTACAGTGAATTGATCTTACAGACAAATATTGCCCCAATATGGCCTCTCCTCTGTGCCACACAACTCCACTGTTTCCTAGAGTAATTCCTGGTTCCTGGCTTAAATCTCCTCGACCAACAAGTTTGATTTTCTCTTTTGGTCCATTGTTATTACTGACAAAACCCTCATTACATTCAGGGAAATTGTATAGTTCCTCTTTAGGCAAAGTTTTTTTTTTGTTTGAGGCTTTTATTAAATGACAGTAACACTGGAAAGACTAAATTCAAGTTTAAATCTTTAATTTTAAATGTTTCCTCATCCTTTTTTATTTTCGTTTAGGACTAATATGAATGCAAAGCAAAGGGAAATTGGAAATACTGAAAGATGATCTTTTCAGGGCTCTGGATTTGTAACCCAAAAGATTTATTTTATTTTTTTTACATATTAGGGCCTGAGCAGATTGACTGTAGTACATCAAACACCATTGCCATGATGACACATTATCAGCCATAAAACAGGAAGTAGTTTTGACTCGAGAGTGCCTCAACCAATCAGCAACAGTTGTCACATGTTTGCCAGGACTACTGGCCAGAGGACATCTACCGGAGTCAGGGTCATTAGGCCACCTACCGACAAGAGGAAGCAACAGTTGAGAATTCAGAGCTGTGTACACAATGTGCACAGGGTGCGAGGGCCTACTCGATGCTGCTGGCAGCTTGAATTGTTTTTGGTCTATTTATTAGATGTGCTGACAATAAGAAAAGTAGAGAATAACAGCAGCCTTAACAAAATCACAGATGCTGTTGCAGCTTTTCCCTCCTAGTTTATCAGACATGTAAATGTGTGCATACCTCTCTCAATGATTGAAATGATACCAACGAAGCCAGCGGAGTGATAAAGAGGGAGGCTAACATACATCACATCGGTGGATTTCAATCCTGCTACAGAAGGAAACTTCGACATGGCCCACAGTTTCGAATGAGGGACTACTGCTGCTTTAGGTAAACCTGTCAGAGAGAAACCAGAGGTAAATGTTTGAATCCTGGACATTTAACACCTGAAGAAGAAGCTTTACCTGTTGTTCCTGATGTGTATATGTAGACTGCTGGACTCCGCAGGGTTAAATGTGACTTAATATCTTTGGATATAGGATCAGAGGAGGCCAGGCTCATCTTGTCTTTGAAGCTCTGCACATCTGCACTTCTGCATCGGTCAGCCAGGATGAAAACTTTGACCTGCTCCTCCAACAGACTGGGCAGGACCTCCTCCACAGCATCCTGCAGTTCTGGAAGTCAAGCCAAGTGATTGATGATTATGGTGATTATTAACCAATGATTAAGACTGATGCACCAAAGAACGATAGATAAAGTAGAAAAGCTCAAGTACCTCAAAAAGGTACTTAATTCCAGTATAATGTTCCACCTTTGCTGTGCACAGTGTAGGATGTAGGCTATTATCCTTCAGCAGCACTTATTTCTGGTACTAAATGCTCTTCTTATCATCTAAAAACATTGTTTGGATGATGAATTTACAGTTTAAATCACCAGACAAGGGGTATGGAGCCCTTTTGTTGTTTTTTTTTGTTTTATTTAAATGTGTTGTATATAGATATTCTAAAATATTTACACTCCAGTCAGTCAGCAGACATACAGTTGCTACTGCTGTAGCAGTGTTATTTTAGATCACACTACCTGGCTGGCATGACCCGCCCCTGCCTCTGATTGGCTACATCCTGCCCATTATATACCGCCCATATGCAACTCTCCAAAGATTGAACAGGAGACCGATCTCTCACTCTGTAGCTGAAAGGGAGCATTGAAGACAAAGTGTGAAAAGGGCTGCAGCGGGCTGCGCTCCGCGCGTTCAATTCAATTCAGTCCCTCAAGCAGGCCAGGCTGGCCGGATAAATAATCCCTCTTTGGCCGCTGGCTGTAACTGCTAATCGCCTGCATCCCCATAGTTCTCAGCCAGTGCAAACAGCATTGAAAAGGTAAAATTAAGACATTGAGTTTACCTGACAGTGTTGTTAACCACTCGTCAAAGTTACTGTTCATCGATGTTGTGTGTGTGTTGCAAATAGTAGTGGTGTTAGAGTGGCATAGCCATGCGCGGCTGTAGCCTAGGGGCCCCACGTGTGGAGGGGTCCTTGAATTGGCCAGATTATTTTTTTGAAATTTAAATACACTTTAATGGAATAATTCATTGACCTCTGTTGGTCCGTGGGGTAATAAACAAACAAAACAGCACTGATTGGGCAGACATGGGTCACCTCATCCAATCAAGCTCATCGATTCGATTTGACCTACCTACATCACCGGCCGTTAACTGTCAACCAAAATTTTGCAGTGGCAAAATGTCTGACAAAAAACCCAGCAGGGCACAGAAGCGAAAAGTGCAGTGGGAGAAAGAAAAAAGGGACAGAGAACTATTAGCGAAGATTCCCAAATTAACAGGATATCTTAAGGCTGCTGTTGTGGAGGTCAAGAAGATGCTGAGGTGGAGGACATTGACCGCGACAACCGCAGCTCGTCATCTTCTCAAGCTAGCAGAGGTGGCAGAAGTACTCACATTTGGTACTTAAGTAGAGGTATAGATACGTGTGTAAAAAATCACTCTAGCAAAAGCAGAAATACTGATTCAGCTCCTTTACTCAAGTAAAAGTAAGAAAGTACAGGCTCTGAAATGAACTTAAGTACAAAAAATTACAAATTCAAAATTATAATTTTTTTTTAAACTTAAAACATTATAATCAACATGGAAACTAGTTTAATCAAGTTGTTTTTCTTTGTGAGATATTCACTCATCTCTACAGGAATCCCAAAATCTTTTATTCAGCCTTAGCAGAAGCTGGTTCACAAAGTTCTTTGAACCAAGGCAGGACCTTTTGGGTCTGAAAATCAGTCCTGTAGTGCTAAAAAGCCTCTCGCAGGCAGCTGAGGCACGTAGAGGTGAGTTGAGCTTCAGTGCTTCAAGTTGCAGACTGCTGGGAAAGACTTCAGGACATTCATGGTATCATCCGGGCAGGCCAGGTAGGACTCTAGCTTGGTTTCCCACAGTTTATGCTGCTTGGATGGGCCTTCATCTGAGGTCGACTTCCTCTTCAAAGTAGGTGCAGTGAGGTTTTTGCATCTCTCCAAGTGACTCAGGTGCTCTCTGTATGAGTGACACACATATAACACAGACGTACACAAAGATAAGAGAAAAATGGTTCACCTGAAAGAATTGTTTTATAAATGTTTAACGTTGTCTTTGTGCGGAGTTAACGTAGATGATTAACTACTACTGGCACACAGGGGACGTTAGCCTTCAGATCTTTTGGCTTAAAAGCTTTTACTGACAGAACATGTATTTATTTCAACGTAAATCACCGTTCAACCCCTAAACCTACCCAAGAGGGGCTTTCTGGCCGAGAGCCATTAAGAGTGACTTCTCACAACAGTGGCGAAACGGCAATTAATTCAGGATTATTCTGTTGTTGTCTTTTTTTGAACCGAGCGCTAGCTAGTGTTAGCTCAATACTATCAAAACAATGTGTTGCAATAGCATTGCTAACGTTGTAAACTGGCCTACAGGAAATGCTAAATGAGCTAATGATAACAACTGAAAATACACCTTACCTGTATGTGTTTATTCAGATTTGATGGAGAGTTCTTAAACGCCAGAGGCTCGTGGTTTTTAGGTTGGCAAAGGACACTATGCATTAGCCATGAATCATTCTTGGAGCTGACAACCTCTAACAGTTTCTTAAATAAGGTCATGGATGGGTAATGTCTTCTTCTCCAAATATGATGCGTCGTCGTTCCCCGGTTCAACAGGGGCCAGTGCCCCTGTAACTCGGACAATAATACAATAATACAATGACAGATTTATTGCAATGATTTTGTACTGAAGGGGAAAGGCGGAAATAAAGTGTCTCAGCAGTTTACTACCCAATCAAAATTGCTGAAATTGTTAACACTGTTTTGTCTGAATGAGGAATTTGTTTTTTTTCCGGGTTGTATGTGCCCCCTAACAAAATAGCCAGCCTCAACCTGGCCCCCCTATTGAAACTGGTCTAGAACCGCCACTGGTGAGCCAGCGGACACATCGGCTTTGACCTCCAGTGTACCGGGAGTTGGCCACAATTTTTAAAAATTTTTTTATTTCTATAGCACTTTTTAAAAACAAGGTTTACAAAGTGCTTTGACAGGCAGAGCAAGATCAAATGTGCTAGCCTCCGCTAATCTCTCCGTGAGTGCATCACCTGTTCCTGCAGAGAGCGCACAAGATGCCGGCTGTCCTGTTAATATTACCTGGAGCTCGGAGGAAATTGATGAAGATATGAGGAAATACTGGATTAAAATGAGGCCTGAAACATGCCAGAACAAAGATGCAAATATCCAAGGTGATCTGGAAGACGATTTTGTGGATGAAATTGGACAATTCAGAGAATTAATTAAAGGACAGGAGGACACCTCAGCTAGGTCACTGCTGAGTCTTGTAAGAAGAAGGAGATTACAGGCTGTGTTCCCAAATGTTGACATACTGAGACTCTTTTTGACTTTATCTGTTACCAATGCCAGTGGGGAGCGTTCGTTTTCCACAGTGGGTCGAAACAGACAACTCATCTGTCTCTCTCCATTGAGAATGATTTACCAGCCTCATCAAAGACTTCTCATCTAGGAAAGCAATGAAGACCTGTGAAGGTAAATTAATCACAAACCCTTCAGTTTATCTAAAGATAATCATGGTTTCACTGGGCAACCACCACAGCTTTTGGTGCATGAATAGTTTTACCAAGCAGAGTTTGAAGAAGCTTTTTTCAATCCTACTACAAAAACATTTCATTTGAGATATTTCTTTTACATTTATCTAACTAGTGCAGTGCCCGTAGGAAATATGTGTTCCTATAGAAAAGTGGGAGGTTAAGAAGCATTTTCACTGATGGCCAAATGAGGCTGTTTGAAGGTGGAACGTCGGGGATATTTAGGTTTGTTATGAAATCCGATATTCCAGGGTATAATTTTTCGTTTTTGAACATTTTTTAATTTTGCCATTATATTTCACCTTAAAAACTATTTACTTGGTGTGATTATTTTCAGCACAACCTCACATGTGTAACTGTACAGTTATTTTTTCATTATGACATATTGTATTAACACAATAGACCTAAAATCACAAA
>CAEMYA010000177.1:3042558-3056270 GCA_903131615.1 Diplodus sargus | reverse complement strand
GGGGGGGGGGGGGGGGGGGGGGGTTGTACTCATAACATTTCTTCAAGGTTGGCAGGTCTGCTAAAGTTAACAGTGTTTCCACCTCTGACATTACTGGGGCTGATGTGAATGCAGACCTCACCCTCGGCTGCCACCAAGGTCTTGGCCCCGCTGCAGCTGAAGCAGTGCAGCAGGCTCCTGGATCTGATGTTGTAGTTGAGGAAAGCAGCAGAACATCCGATCTTCATCAAACCCAGCCAGAGCCACACAAACATCGGCTCATTCCCGAGGAACAGCGCGGCCGTGTCGCCCTGCTTCAGTCCGCCCTGCAGGAACGCCCTCGCGGCCTTGTTGCCGAGCTCGTCCGCGTCCCTGTACGTGAACGTCTCATCTCTGAAGAGCAGGAACGGCTTGTGCGGCTGCAGCTGCACCAGGTCCGAGAACCGGTCGTGGATGAAGTAATTAGTCTGGATGTATGTCCGGACGGAGCGCGATGTGTACAACTTCATTAGGATGTGTTGGACATCCTGTAAAAAGTAAGGGAAGCGGAATAAAAGGACGAGAAAAAGCACCGCTGCAAACACGATCCAGACAAGCATGTTCTTTTTTTTAGCTTTTTGTCTTTGGCGGAGAGGATCAGCGAAGTGTCTGGATCTGTGGAGAGTTGCTGTTAATGTTTGTTCAGAACAGAGAAGTCAGGGGTGAAGTACAGAGAGGAGGAGCAGGAGGAGCAGAAGGAGGAGGATAAAGTACAAACAGTACTAAATACAATAGAACAGAACAGAATCTATGTTAGCTCATTTCCACCATTGAAGACAAAACGAGCTGATCAAATCTTAAGCTTTCACTTTTTAAATCAAGGCTAATCCCATGATAGATCAGAATCATGCCATAAATAGTCGAAATTGTCAGAAAAAAAGAAGTAATGAGGAGAAAAAAAGTTGAAATGATGTGATAAATTCACCTTTTATCACATTACACTTTTTTTTGCAAGTTTCAACACTTTTATTCGTTTTACTTTTAATTACGCTTTCTGGCTTTCTGGTGTCCTTCCTGTGTTAGACTCAGCTGCCCTGTGTTTGGTTTGACTATCGAGTTTTCATTCTGTAATATTGTCTTCCTGAGTTTCCTGCTATTGCTTGTTTGTCAGAACAAACTCTGTTTTTAAAAGGTGCTGAATTATTACAGTTAGTGATAACTATCTAAATGTTCTATTAAGGTTAGTTTTAATCTTTCCCCCCCTTTTAAATCGGCTTCCACACAAATCGGTTTAACGAATAATAAATACTGTATGTGCTCACTTGTTTGGTTCCTTCTTTCAAATAATTAGAAACTAGGAATAGTGATAAAGCCATCAAAGAACAGGGAGAGAGGATGGGAGTAGAGACGCAATTAACAGTTATTTTTGTCAATGAAAAGACTGATTATTGGGGCAATATTCTGCTCCACCATGTTTCTGATCACAGGACTTACTACAGAGGCTCAGCTCTCACACAACAAATACAATATTCCTTCCTTCTTTGCAATAAGATAACATTTATTAAAATTAATTAAAGCAATATATAAAAACAATGTATAATCTATGCACAGCATATCTCAATAACTTCATATAAGACAGTTCATATATAAAAACACAGACGCACTGGAATCTAAATCCTGCTGATCCCAGAAGAGAGAGTGAGATAAGCTTTGCATGAATCTTATCTCGCATTCACTTTTGTGCTGGAAATATCTCTTATTCAGCTGATCACAAGTTAAAACTTACAGCTTGGGCAGAGTTATGACTTTTACCCTGAAAACATTATAACTAAATTGCACTTATCCGTGATGAAGCTATCACTTCTAAGCACGCACCGTTGCAGAAAAAACACCACTGACATGTCAGAAAAGCAAAAACAAAGGTGTTTTTTAAACATAACTCACACTTTTCCTTTAAAAACAAAAACAAAAACACCTTTACACAGATGTTTTTTTTCCTTCAAGGCTGCAGGACCTGCAGCTACATTTTTAAAGCTAGACTAAAATGTGAGAGGGAGTGTGAGATGCCAAAAGAGAGAAACAAATATTTAGAGAACTAACTGTTCTGCTGTTCAAATCAATATCTTGTCTGTGGTGAGATCATATAGACCAGAAAAAGACAAAATGTAAAAGAGTTAAGGCACTAGTTTTGATATTTTGGGAAAAATGTATACCGTCTTGTTGAGCGTTAAATGAGAAGATTGATCTCAGTAGTATGTAGAGTTTAACAGGTGGTGTTTCAGTCTCTATGCTAAGCTAATCTAAACATTTTTTGGCTGTAGCTTCAAATTTACTCCACAGACTCGAGCTCTTCTCATCAACTCTAATCAGCAAAGCAAATCATTTCCCTAATGTCACACTCTTCCTTTTACAATGTTAACGTAACACACAAACACGCTGCACACGACTATGACGGTTCTACATCATGTAAACTTTATACACTCTTTTAAAAGGCACTATACATTGAGGGAACTGAGACTGTCAGGTCATTTCTGTTGGTAGAATGGACTATCAAAGCCGCTGTCCTGCTGCCGATGTCTCAGCTCGGAGAACAACGGCCTTAAACAACCTCCATGCTGCTTCTCAGCCTCAGAGCCAGGAGTGGGCTCTCTGTGTGTGCTCATCTTTGCATGGTTCAAGGTCTGGGTGTGAGGCGTCTTCTTGGCGATTTCATTATAAACAGTCATGTCAGAAACATCTGGGGTGAGGCCACCAAACTCTCCCAGGTCACTGTCGGATGCAGCAGGGACAGAGAACGGCTCAACTGGTTCGACTTTCCTTCCCGACTTGGAGAGTCTGGAAACCTGGAAGCCCGTGTCTGAGTCACTGCTGGTCACACTCCAGTCGGTGCGTTTCTCACCTCTGACAGGAGCCTCCTGGATGAGGAAGGGTTTGTTCCTTCGCTCAGAGTTGGGCTGGTTGTCCACTCCCTGCAGGTACAGATTTCTGTTTTTGCTCCTCACAGACACATTGCCAAAATCTACCTGGGATGGTGAAGTCATCTCTTGGGAAGGGTTGTAAGAGCGGAGGTGTTTGTGAGCAGCTGATTGGGGTTTCAGCCCTGCATCCGCTGGGGACGCCTCCTTCCCAGAAGCAGAGACGTCCTGGTGATTCAAAGGTTTAGTCCTTGCTGCAGCATTTTTTTTCTGCTCTAAATCAGCAGAAGTCCGTTCCCTGTTGGATCTCTCCTCTGGCCGTATGTCAGGAAGCTCAGGAAGCTCAGGAAGCTCAGGAAGCGTTGATGGGTTATCACTGAAACCTGCGTGTCCACCTGGAGGTAACACAGTCGGCAAACCACCTGCCAATACAAACCACCAATTTACACCACATTGATATTTTGAAACAAACACAAATTCGACAGTAGAGCAGTTCTGAACAACAGGACTCACTTTGTAAACTGAAGTTCTTTACAGATTTACTTTTGATAGGCGTCTCCAGCACTTTAGCCATGGCCGCCAGCTTGCTCGCTGCATTCATTATTTTCTTCTCAGCCCTGCAGAGGACAGAAAGATCAATACAATTAGCCCGAGGAGCCATGATGAAGCAAGCAAACAAGTTTAGAACAATTACGACTTCTTGCCCCGTAGTCTTTCCTCCGTCCTCCAGTAACTCCTGCAGACAGGTCAGATAATAGCGCCGCATCTTTCTGGCGGTGTCCTGCCTTTCCCTCTGCACCTCCTTGCGGATCATTTCGGCTGCTCGCTCCCGGCTCTCCTGGAGGTAACGCAGCATGTCTCCTGCCATATCAGACACTGTTATGATCTGTGCTTTTCACTTCACACAAATGAGAACTTGATTTGGTGACATTTGATGCACAAACACGCCTACCTGCATCAAAAGTAACAAATACATTATATGGTACAGAACATCATCTATGGTGCAGAAACATTAATAAAAGCTATTGATCCTTAAAAATTAAAAATAGTAAGTTGGAATCCTTAAATTCACACAGGTATATCAAAAGTCAGCACCATAACCAACCTCTGATCTTCTCTACAGTCACCAGGTATTGCTGCTTCATCTCCTCAAGTCCTTGCTGAAGACCTTGCTGGTTTTCAGAACTCCTGTAAACAAGAGCAGTTAATTTTCTAGTGCAATTTTATCTTTGCTTATTATTGTTTAAGTGTTGACAAACTTGGCATGTAACAATAAACAACACAAACCCTGAGGATACGCTGGCCCTCTTCACTTCTTCTAGCTGCTGCAGATGCTCCTCCTTTGCCTTCTGTAAGCTGCTCTCATGCTCACCTACAATAAACAGTGTTGTAGACCATCAACACAGACATACAGATACGGTGCAGTTTGAGTCAGTTTATTCAAATTACATTTAAGGAACATTTTTGTTCCAGTAAAATACCTTTCAGCTGCTGCAGGGCAGTTTTGTGCTCTCGAACGCTGTGCTGCAGTTGTCGACAGGCTTTCTCCAAGTGTCTCTGGAGCTCCTGATTCTTCTTCTGCAGCTTACTTACAGTCTCAGCGCACTCCTTCCTACAACAAGCCTGATCCTTCCACTGGGAAGAGTCTAGAGGACAGTATAGGACAAAATATAATGTAAACATTACATAGTCTAACCAAAACTACCAATACTGCATGTTGTATGGATCTAAGATTCTACCATGCTCAGCTAGAGATGGGACAATACAAGATTTCACTGAAGATGATTAAAAACACTCTAAACTAAGTTGATCCTGGTGAATTTCCATTACTTGGATAATCGTGAATATCCTCATGAGTGTCTTGAAAAAGCTGTCTATCTACATAACAATAAGTCTGGCACTGATTCCCTCATTTATTTGGAATTACCAACGGGGGGAGCCTGCCTGTTTCCAATCATTCCAAAATCCTAACCTTGTCACCATGGCTGAAGCCTAGGCTTGATTAATGTATCCCTCACAAAAAAAGAAAAACATCAAAATCAAATTGTGTGTACGGAAATACTTTGGATTCAAAACCAGTGTGACTGGAAGATGAGTTGACCTGCCAAAGAAAGGTGTTTGCTGCATGAACCAAACCCCCAATCAACTCTGTGACATCATGTTCTGTTCTCTGAACAGCTTGTTTGCTTTCATGAAAGTCAGGCAAGTGACTCCAGTATGTTTAAGTGCAATTTTAAAAGTTTTAAGCACATTTGGATGATATGACAAGAAATTGTAATACCGTTGCAGCTTAGTGAAGAGACAATACGAGCATGTTACATACTTTGCATTCTGTCCATTTCTCTCTCATGCTGTTGCTGTGTTTCTTTTAACACACGGCCCAGTCTCTCCTCACTTATCTGCGGGGACAGAAATAAAAAGCCATAAATGAAAAAGCCACTCAGACACATTGTACCACAGAAAAAACACAGGATATAATAAAAACAGCATATCAAACAAAAGTCAATTTTAAACCACATCATCTCATCATGGGAGTACTTCTTGCGATAAAGGAAAAGGACAGGCTGTCCTGACACTGGCATTCACAAAAACTTGCATTTTTTCCCCCTTCTTGCTGTTATAATTGTTAACCCAACTGGGCTCGGATGTAATCATTTGCTACAAGTACTTGTGTTGCAACCAGGTTACCTTGTCCTTCTGCGACTGAGTACATCGATCATTGAGCAGAGTCAGTCATTCAACATAAAATCACTTTATCTTACGACAATAGATAACCAAATTTTAACTCACTTTTTTCCATTCCTTCTTAGCTTGATTTACTGCTCTGTTGACCATGTCTCTGCAGGATGTCCTGATGATTTCTGTTATTGTGCCCTCTGACATGGACGCGCTGGTATTCCTGATGTCTTTGGCGCCCTGCTGATCTGTTTTGGGATCCCTGAGAAGTTGTGTCTGGACCTCTGCCAGACAAGTCCGAAACTCTGCTCGTAACTCATCTCTCATCTGCAGTCGCTGGGCCTGCTCCTTCTCTGCATGCTGACATCTCCATTCCTCCTCTCGGGCTCCTAGAGTCTGTTGTAGTTTGGCCTCCATCTGCAGGAGCAGCTCCTTCTTTTCGTGGTCCGAGTGCTCTCTGGCCTGCTGCAAAGCCTGCTCCAGCTTCCTGCGCTGCTCTTGGAGCTTGGTTTGGTACACCTGCTCACTGCGGACCTGGATGGCAGAGATCTCCTGTTGTTTGTCTCGGTTCCAGGCCGCTCTAGCTCCGGCCAGCTCAGCCTTCAGCAGGGCAGCCTGCTCTCTCCTCACTTGCTCTAGCCGAGTCTGGAGAGCCGCCACCTCCTCTTGGAGCTCTTCCACTCTCTGGGATCCTGAGCTCTGTTCCTCAAGCTGGTTCTTTTGCTTCTTATGCCACTGCCCCTCTGCCTCCCTCAGGGCCTGGGACACCTGATATATCATATATTTCAAAATAGATCCAATATTAATTTAAAAAAGCCAATTCACAGCAGTTACACTTTTAAACTCAAAAAAATTAAACCACAGCATACCCGTTGTTCTGTCTGTTTTTCTTGTAGTTCTTCCCATTTCTCCCTCTCTGTTTGGAGAGAGGCTTGGTATTCTGGTAATGAGGTCAAATCTTCAATCCAGCGATTGTAGGCCCTCATTACTGCACCTTCGACCTGAAAACACCAGCACATTTATGTCCACTTCTGATTAAGTCAACTCCAGATGAAGGCATGAAATAGAGCATGTTGGAGAAGTGGTGGCGGAGAATTGGTACCACTTGTAAAAACATACAGTAGAAGCACTTTGGCTGACTAGCACAGGTTTTATAGTAAACCCCACTGACCTGTTTGGCCATGTCTTCGAGGTGTTTCTCATGTAGCTCTCTCTGGATCTGTTTCCTGGCTTCTTCCACAGCTTTGCGTTTGACCTTGTCAGCTTCCATCTGCAGCTGCTGTTTCTGGGCACTGAGCCTGGAGTCAAGCTCCTCAACAGTAATCGTCCCACTGCTGGCCTCAATGTCATCTGCCTGACAGGATGCCTCAGCAGTCTCTCTGTGCTTCTCTCTCCTAGCAACCTCCAGCCTCTGGACCCAAGTCTTCTCCATCTGCAAACAAACAGTTCAAACTTTCAGGTCTGACATAAAATCACCATTCAGGAGTTGAAGGAGCTGGACAGAGGATTTTACCTTTTGGAGTTCCTCTTTCCAAGCAGCCTTGGCCGAGGCTACGTGAGCGTCCAACTGCAGCTGGATCTCAGTCTCTTTTTCTTTGGACCAGAGATCTTTGAGCTGGTTTATGGAGGTCTGATGCTGAGCCTCAAGCTCAGCCCTCAGCTTTTCCACAGCTGCATCACTCTCCTTACTCATGTTTTGCTAGGAACGAAAAGGAAATCCTAAATCATTCTCAATCCACTGTGTTGAATACAGGCATTCTCATCACTGCCAAAAAGCTTGCAAAACTGCCCTACAATAGTGTATTTTAATATTTTTAATTATGTTTACAGTTTGATGAGTTTAAACAACTGCTTGTAAACACATTTTAATACCATGCACACACCTCATTTTCTCTGATCAAAGCCTCCTCCTTCTCCCTGTTGCGCATGTGTGCGTCCAGCGAGTCCTTCTCCTTGCAGACCGATAAGTAACACTCTTGCACGGCCAACATCTTATCATTGGCCTCAAACAGCTGGGTCCTGTGAAGAAGTAATAAGTACTGTAAATGAGCTGCAAAGGTTTCCAGATAACTGAAGTTTTCAGTGACAGGTGCAGAGGACTCACTGTAACTGCTGGAGCTGCTGCTGGTGCTGTTCAGTGAGCTGTTCAACGTGAGCGTCATGTTCCAGCATGAGCTCTGTTCGGATCTGGTTCACCACGTCGTCCCTGTACTGCTGATGTATGCGCTCAGATCTCAATGAAGAAACATAAACATGAATTAGAATTACGGCTGAATAATTAACAGAAATATTATCAAAATGGCAAGATAATTGATAAGATAATGAGAATTGTGAGACAAGAAAGCAAGTTTTGACAAAGGTCCTGTGGAGATGTTCTGGCCTACAAATCTTATTCTTCAGATGTAAGAAAATGAAAATTGTGAAATAAAAGTGATCATTTCCACTAATTGTGAATCATATCACCGTCATATATCCGTCAACATAATCTCAATACAATGTGGTGTAGCCCTAATAGGAATACAATCATTTAAAGTAAACAAACATAATAATCTTATTCCCTCTGTGTCTTACCTCTCAGATGCCTCCTGCTTCTCTTTGTCCAGTTCCTGGATCATCTCCCTCATCTTGCTGCAAAGTTCCCCGTTTGCAGCCCTCACCTTCTCCTCACTCTGTTTCAGCTCCTTATTCTTCTTTTCTAACAACTAGAGTTTAGATAGAACACTAATGAATATTAACTTCTAGTCGAAAAAAAAAAGGACATTATTAATGTGAAAATAAACTACGACAAACCTCCACTTGTTCCTGCAAGTGTTGTTTGTCTTCCTGTAGTCTAATGAACTCTTTCTGAGATTCTCCAGTGATGTCTAGATGTTTCATCTGGCTGGACTCTCTGACCTGTGAACAAAGATTCTGTGTTTTACAGCCATTTCATTTCTTTCTTTTTATTTACGCATTTATTCATGAGTTTTATTATGTTTGTACAATTTGTACATTGACAAGAGCTTTTAATATTGTTTCTTTTCTTTTGTATATCACTGCTGAATACTTATTTTATTATATATATTAATCCTTTTACCTCCCCTTTTCTGGAATTAGAAATCAATTGGGTCAAGCTCTCTTAATCTGAATAAAAGCTATGAGATTGTTTGTACAAGTACAGTGTTAAAGCTCGTGTCTGTTCGGGCCCTCACCGAAGAGCTTAGCTTGGCATCATCTAACTTGGTCTGCAGCTCGTTGACTCGACCCTGACAGAGCTGGAGCTCCTCCTGCAGCTGACTGATCTTCTGCCGCTTCCCCTTCAGACTACACAGGCAACGCTGCATCTCCACTCGCAGCAAACGCATGGCTTCATCTTTGGGCAGTTTGGAGTCTGACAGGTGAGCCAGGGCAGTACTGAAAACAGGTGGAGTTACATTTTGATGATCATTGATGGAAGTGGTGATAAAAAAGTAAAAATTCTACAAGGCACACAGAAAAAAGGAGACATGATCACGGTGTACCTGTGAAGCAGGCCGTTTTTCCTATTTGTTTTCTTTAATCCTAAATCCACGCAGGATTCAGACAGCTGGTTCTCCAAATCACTGCTCAGGTCTAATGCAATAACACCATGTTTCACAGCAGATTCATACAGGGTGATCTGCTCCTTTAAATCAGCTAGATCCTCCTTCAGGATAAAAACGAAGAATCAAAAGTTTAACTCAAACAATTTAACGCACATTTAAATAGCAATAATGTTTTGAGAGTGGCGTCAGAGAGCAAACCTGTAAGACTTTGTTCATGTTTTCGCTCAGTGTCTTGGCTGACTGAGCCTGCTGTAGTTTGATTTGCATCTGAGTCGTCTCCTGCACTGAACCTGGAGAAAACAAAATCACAACAGAGAAGAAACATTATTTGGAATTGAGTGAATTAAAAGTACACATTTCTCAATAATGTCCTGTGATTTCCTTCCAACACAGGTTTTATCAAGTACATTAAAGAAAAACATGTGGCTGCAGTATACAGTCGACCCTTGGCTCACTTGTGTGCAGCAGCTTGGCACATTGCTGTTGACTCTCCTCCAGACGCTGAGTGAGGGCGTTGATGACTCTGGCTCTCTCCAGTTGCTCTTCTTCTCTCTGGCGCTCCAGCTGCTTCACTTGCTCTCGTAACCCTTGACAAACATCAATCTGGAAGCAACAGAACAACAACAACACAAGAGCTCGGTATGTCTACAGATCACTTGGACTCTATCAGGACATTATTATCTTATGGAGATAACTTGTTGATACATTAATTACATTTCCCTTTGTTGCATCTTGTAACATTTCAGACCTGTTCGTTAAGAGCCTGAGAGTTGGAGTCCAATTTCTGCTGTAGTGTCAACAGTGCAGCGTCATGCTGCTCCTTCATGACAGTGGCGTCTCTGTCATGCTGCTCCCGTGCTCTGGACAGGGTGTCAGAGCGACAAAGCTCCAACATCTGCCCCTTCATGCTGTCCACGGCAGCCTCTGCCACCCTCTGCCTCTTAATGTTCTGAAAACAAAGCAAAACTACTGTAAACACTAAAAGACCACATCTAATATTGAAAGTTTAAATGTTGGTCCGTTTGAGAACACAATTCATTACATTGCAGTGAGGTATTTACATAATTTCATATAGGATTTTTTTCATTTTTATTTGGTAAAGCAGACATTGTTTTTGTTTTGCTTATAGATAACCTAATGTTTTGCAGACTGTCGTGTAGTTTGCTTTAAGCTTTAATCAAAAGCCAGCACAGAACTTACTTCGTGGTCTCTCTCCGTAAGGACCTTTACTTGCTGCTCCATTGCCTTCAATTTGTTTTGCATTTGAACCTCTCTCTCCTTGGCCTCTTCAACCAATCGACTTGATTCCTTTAGACTTACTGCTAGGCCATCTTTTTCATCTATTGATGAAAGAAAAAATGACATTATGTTCACCTTGGTAGCACACCCAGCGAGAGAACAAGGACAGGAAAAAAAGGCCAGCGCAAGACCCACTGTGTTTTGTTGCAGATAGTGCAAGCTCTCCTAACAGCCACAAGGGGGCATTATTGCATACTATAAGTGATTGAAGACATATCTCATTTTATTTCCCCTTATGCAGCTCAATCAATCTTATTGATTGATATTTATCCTGAGTTAATGGTGCATCAGGAAAAACAAAACATATATTTGGAAATTATTTGTCAAACACAATAGTCAGACATAGTAAATAATTATTCTTTAAAAGAGACTGTCCTTCATAACTTTTCAAGATGTGTGAATGATTTGATCGTTCAAAGTAATTTCCACAACAGCTTAAACTTAAGCTTTTAAATGTATGTAAGAAAAGAGAACATTCAACAATTACAAAGTATTACAAACTCGGTATAATCCAATTGCTTTTCATAGGATATGGATTGAAATAAAAAGCACTTTCCACCCCTCATTTGTAAGAAAACTGTTTGACACTTACCTTTGGCGATGGCTAACTGATGCTCGACATATCTCATATTCCGTCTTGAATCCTCCAGTTTTCGCTCCAAGTCTTCAATCTGTCTCTGCTGAGCCTTGTTTAAAATCTGCAGCTGGGCAAGCTGCTCCTTATCTGCTGTTTCTGAAACGCAGCAGAAAAGTGGTATAAATCACATCAATCACTTCACCTTAAAACAGCGTGAAGGCATTTTAACTTTCAGCAAAGAGAGTGAAAGTGATACAATTACACTTTAGGTTCTGGTTTCATAGTGTTAATAAGTACAGATGAGCAAGGACCCTGTTTTATGTCTGAATGGATAATAACATATGATAATGACACTTTCCTTGCAGTCTGGTTGAATTGATCCTTTCATGAGAACAATAATTTTATAGGTATATTTCTACACAAGGATTTTTACATTTTCTCAAAGTCTCTTTATAAACAAAATACTGAACCCATGTTTCCAGTCAGATTACTGTCCAGGAGCTCAGGGTGAATTTGTGTAGTCTTGAAGCTGATGAAATGTTGCTGAATAAAAACTTTGTTAATCTGAAACAACACTGTTAAACTATGATAACGTTCCTGATATGTGTAGTTTATATGGCTGGTACATGGACCAATGCAGCTCATTATTCTCAATTATCTTCAACCATCACAGATTTGCTATTTACATGTCACTATATTACTGTGCCATGAGTCCAGCAGCTTAATTAAGTGTGTAAGACTTACGTTGTGTGGAGTCAAGGAATTCTCTTTGCAAATGTTCCAGTTGACCTTGGTGAACAGCCTGCGAGTTAAACATCTTTGGCTGGTGAGGATTGTAGCTGGCCTTGTACTGATCCATTACTCTGTTCCCCTGCACAGACTAACAGAAAATTAAAGAAATAAAGTTGTGTTTAAAATAAAAAAGCACTGTGTTCAATAGCTCAAGAATGCAGTTAAAGTTGGACAAATAACTAGAATCACTCTCTCTCTCTCACACACACACACACACACACACACACACACACACACAAATATAAAGAATTAAATAAAAAATAATTGACAATAGACAGCAGCATGTCAGTGCAATGAACCATCAACAACAGTCCTGATATTTTAGTATTCTGGAGTACCAAAATAGACCAAAAATAAAACTCCACTCACTTGAAAATGGTCGCTGGCATCGTTGTGGTCCCTGTAGTTTTGGTTGTTTCTGCATCCTCCTTCTCCATTGTACGCTACACCATTATTAGCAGCTTGAGGGTATTGTTTAGTCTCATATTCGTCCGTGGAGAAATCACTGATCTCTGCTGATTTTTCTGTGCCCATGCTGGTGTATGTATAATCTCCCTGGGTGAACTGATGGTCCTGTGATTGCTGGTTCCACACATGAGGCAGAGGTTGACTTTGGGGGTGACTCCGATGTCCATTGATCTGAGCAGCTCCATCCTCATAACTGTACTCATCATGAGAGTGTTGATCATAGTCAACCTCATAGTTCTTCAGAGAGACATTGACAGTAATTAGTGATTGATTAGTCTTCCTTTATAAATTCAGAAGACAAAAACAGTGGTAACAACCTACCTGTTCATGAGAGGTTGGCCTTGGATGAGCTGACCATTGCTGAGTCCACGTGGACTGTGGGCTGAGTAGCAAAAAAGGATAATTTTATCACTACGCAATCAGATGCGTCTGAGATTGAAATCACACCAAGAGTAGGGTTGTCAAAAGTATCAAACCTCAAAAAAGTATCGATACTAAAATGTTGTATCGAATACGATACTCATTTTCAAAAGTATCGATACCGATTATTTTTTGCACTACCTCAGACCTGAAACTTGTTATCATAGTTGCAGTTTCTTTTTGCACAACTGTTTTTTATTATAAATATTTAACGTGTGGTTCTGTTAATTTTTACATGTTGTAACAGAGGTTATTTTTGCATTTTTCTTGTTAATAAAAATATTTCTTTTAAATCTTGGAGTCTTTTTTTAATCCTTGTGGTATCGAAAATGGTATCGAGTATTGAATATTTTCCTGAGTATCGGTATCGAGTTGGAAATTTTAGTATCGTGACAACCCTAACCAAGAGTTCTCCAGATCTGAGATTACAAATGAGTCAAAGGCAACATGTGTTTTACCTGTTGCCAGGTTTTTTATTGCTGCAGGGAGAGTACTCCAGCTCTGGGGAGGAGGAGTCCCGACTGTCCTCCAGCATGTCATCAGGCAGATCTGTGAGCAGCTTCTGCAGCTGTGGTGAAAAAAAGAAGAAGAAGAAGAAAAAAAAATCACATGGAAATGAGTCATGAAGGTTGCTCCGCAACCAAGCAGTAAAATAACACAGATAGAAAAAAACAGCACAGAGAAAAGCTCCTGACAGCCTGAGAGAAACACATGTCAGAGGCAACATTACTGGCAATGAGTTTAAACAAAATTCTACCTTCTTCAAAGGAATACGGTAGTTGACAAAAACATTTTAAGCTGATTTTAGTGTTCTTGATCATTTTATTTGTGTGTCATTTTAAAGTATGTACACAACAATTCAAAACACTGATCTATTAATCATTTAAGTTGTCAGGCTAGAATTTCAAATTTTCACTTGTTCAAGCTTCCTAAATGTCAAGATTTGTCTCCTTTATGTTTTTTAATCCACCAGTAATAACGGTTATCATTAGTTGCTGTCCTATATGAAATAAAGCTCCATTTGTATGATACATTAAATGTTCT
>CAEMYA010000177.1:3017863-3041291 GCA_903131615.1 Diplodus sargus | reverse complement strand
GAATCTGTTATCTGATATGTTGGATAAAGGATGTCTGCAAATGTAATGTTAATGCAACAGTAACGTCATCCAAACCACTTTACAATTCTGCAAAGATTAAAGTTATAGCTTACCTCTTGCTCTCTTGCATAGTCCTCCTGGTCGTATTCTTCTTCATCATGCTGGGTTTGAAGAGCAGCACTGTCAAAATCAATAGACATGATGCAGAGCCTGCTGGTGTAGGTTAGGGTGCTCTGTGAGAGGGGAGAAAGTACAGGTAAGCAAGAAAGGTATCGCTGCGTTCGTTGTTAAGTTATATATAGGATCACCGTTAACTTCTCAACAAGATACCTATAAGTTCACTTCAGCACTGATTTGAACCAGTCAAAACAGACACATAACTTCAACTTACCTGCTGGCATCAATAAGACAGATCTTTCTTTTAGTGGGGTCTTTAATCCTTTATTTAACGGTAGTAACTGCGAACGTTACTACTGTTTACATCGCAAAGCAGTGCCACTAGCTAACCAGAGGTAGCCATGTTAGCTTGTTTTAGCCGCAACGAGCCCGACAAACATCCAAAAAGATGACCTGACCATGCTTTGGAAAACCCTACAACAAACACGTTTGGTGAAAGGTGTAGATTCGCTGACCCACTGACAAGTTTAGTGCCAGTTCGCGTGTAATTTTTGCCCAGCAGTTCACTTTGTGATGTGCAAAGCTAACTCGGGCTAGCCAGTAGCACGTCCTCTTTAAGAGCAGGAGACTCGCCCACTTTGAAAACTCGCGCGCATTAGCAGCGCCAAACCACCGCAGGCAGAACAGACACACACAAACACACCGACATTAACACGAGTCGGACTCACTACATTATACATTAACTCACCAACAGGCGCATAAACTAGATTAACATCCATTCACTGTTGCAAGACTTGCATGGCAGAAGCTATATCATAACTATTTTTGTTTTCGTTACCAAAACCGGAAGTGAGAAGCTAATCTTGTCTCCATGGTAACAGCTTCTCTAGAGTTATGGGAAATGTAGTCGTAGTATTCGCTAGAAAAACGAAGCTAAGGGTTTAAGTCTCAAAGAAAATTTCAATAATTTCACTTCGTTTAAGATTGGTTTAAATAAATGAAATTAATTAAGCATGTGTTCATTTTCACATATTTTATTCAGTACATAACAGCGGCAGTCATACAAAAATATAATAAATCTTCCTCCCAATCAAAATCAAGTGCCCAGTGATTTCCATTTAGTTATTAAAATCCAGTGTCTTCACTTTCATTAAATCTTAAATGACGGTGCTAGTCTGTGTGCGATTGATTATAACATGACGGATTCGGGATTTGAGTCGGTAATATTCGAAGGGTTCACATGCAAAAACCGATAATTCCGCTTTTATGATTTTTTTCTTGAATTACGTTGTTCGTGCATTCCAATCAAACTGATGTTGCGTTGTATTAATACGATATCCCATATGTTTTTTCCCCCACTGTGCATTCAAAGTATAACCAATCAAACTGTTGTTTGTTTATTTCATAAATCAAATTGAATTAGATAATTATGACCTCTCAAATGATCTAGAAACCACTCTCTATTCAAGATAAATGAGGTTTAATGTCATATTATATATACTGTATATTTGAATAAATAGTATAATATACAGTATGAAATTATGTTATGTTTCCTGTACTGTATTTTATTTTTGTTAGTTTAATTAATATAAATGGTCAACATGACTATTTGAATTTTATATTTCTAAGAAAAATGTTACACTTGGACTTTAATCAAAAGAGAATAAGTTAAACAAAAAATCTTGAATCAACTGGAAAAAAACAACAACATTGTGACGTCATCACGTCACCTGCGTTCCGCTGCGTACGTTGAACGACCACTCCTACTCCTAGAGACGCTTCCGTGTTTTGGCCGCTGCAGCAGCTTCGACTGTTTCAGAGTCAGCTCTTTTGTTACAAACAGGAACTAACCAGCACTAATTTGAGCTGAACTCGTGATTAAGAGCTGATCTGAGATCAGTGATCTCAGTTCAGCGGTTTGCTCTGGTGACAGTCAGCTGACCGTGACCAGGATATTTGACAAGCTTTGAGTTCTCCAGCCTGAGAACAAGAAGTTCATTCATATTTTTTTTTTCAAACTTGCAGACATGGCCACGAACCCACCAAATTTAAGGACTAAGATTACTGCCAATGAACGGTGAGTAACAGGAAGATATTCTGATGGCCAGTGAGACAGAAGGGTGAGAAAACACATGTGTAGCCTGCACTGTCTGATACTTCATTTCTTCATGTGTAATTCATTACAGGCTGCAAAACCTGAAGAATACCTTTGAGACTAAGTATGGAGAAGCTCCTCTCTTCTATGCATATGCACCAGGACGGGTAAATCTAATAGGTAATATCATTTTATATAGTAGGTCTTGGTTGACTTAGACAGTGGATTGTCAATTATAACAGACTGAGTTTATGTTGCTTTATTTGCCCCAAACACAGTGAACCTCCAGCAAAATGATATAATTAAAACAGAAAGGAACAATGATGGACTTGAATTAAGTCAGTTTACAGTTCAGTTTTGAGGTATTGCACTTAAGTTTTTAAATGTTCTGCCACTTTACACTTTACACCTGCTATAGAATCTTTTTCATACATCGTTTTTGAATAAATGTTTTCATATTGGACAGGAGAGCATATCGATTACTGTGGCTATTCTGTCCTTCCAATGGCCATTGAACCGAATATCCTGGCAGCCGTCTCGGTGAACACCTCAGGGACCATCACACTGGCCAACACAAACCCTCAATACAAGTAAGACTTGAACACCCGTGATCAATGTTGACTATTTATTTACATTATGCTTGTGTAAACAGTTCAGGAGCTTAAAGTGCATGTAAGTTATTGTCCGTTTTCAGGCTGTTTGTCACTTTGTAGGGATTACTCCGTGTCCTGTTCAGAGGACATCGCCATCGACAGAGAGAATCCAAAGTGGCATTATTATTTTCTCTGTGGAGTGAAAGGTATCCAGGTAAGATGTGTGTTTTGTCCTTATCAGTAGTATTCAGTGCTGTAAGAAAACATCATTTACAATTATAGATTTAACCTTGCTGCTGTTTTGGTTTTTTTGGTTTTTTTTCACAGGAGAAGTTTGGGATTGCTCAGTTGGCTGGAATGTCATGTGTCGTCGATGGAACCATTCCTCCGAGCTCGGGCCTGTCCAGCTCTAGTGCCTTAGTTTGTTGTGCCGGGCTTGTAACAATGGAGGCAAATCAGAAGTCGCTCTCCAAGGTACAGTGATTTGGAATTATAGCATTTCATGTCAACATGCTAAATACTCACATAGGGAAACGTGTTGTATAGATGAACAATGGTGGTAGTTGCTGGTTTCTGTCCCTATTTCTTTGTTCTGTGCACTCACTCGTAGACAGCAGTCACCTAGATACACCAGATTTTGTTCCATTACTTCCATGAAAAAGTCCCTGAGAAATTAACTAAAATGTCCACAAAACGCCTTTGCTCGCAATGTTAAAGGAAAGTAACAACATTTTCCTGGATCTGTCCCATTATCTGGATCTACATTAAATAAATAATTATCATCTTCTAGGTGGCGCTTGCTGAGCTATGTGCCAAATGTGAGCGCTACATCGGCACAGAGGGCGGAGGCATGGACCAGTCCATCTCATTCCTGGCAGAGAAGGGAACGGTATGTTGCTTTCAGTGAAGGTCCAACAAGTTGATCAGGATCATGTGGTCATCCAATCTAATAATACACCAAGTGAATGTCTAAAAGAAAGCATGTCCCAGCACATAAGTAATGATTTCAATAACAGTCTGTTGCTGATAGATAACAGTCACCGGTTGTGTTATGAGGTTTTTTTTTCTGTCTTTCAGGCCAAGCTGATAGAGTTCCAGCCTCTGAGAGCCACTGATGTGAAGCTCCCTGATGGGGCCGTGTTTGTGATCTCCAACTGCTGTGTGGAGATGAACAAAGCTGCTTCTTCTCACTTCAACATCCGTGTGGTGGAGTGTCGCATCGCCACAAAGGTACAGTGATATTGTACGCAGGCTTTCAGCCTGATTCTGGAGTAGTGACGGATGATTAATGGATTATTGACATTTTTCAATATTTGATTGGTTGTACGTTCATTACACATGTTGCTTCTATTCTTCTGTAGGCATCACTTGATTTGAGGGGACAAACCCAAAAACTCTTGTGCTCTCTTTTATCTTTTTTATATATGATCAGAAATGTCAAAGAGAAATGTTCTAAAATAGATTATCATGCAACTTTAGCACCATCTGGCACAAATGAACAACTCTTAGATAAGTTTGATTATGCCTTGCTTCCCTTGTTGCATATTGGAATTAACATATAATTAATAATGTGCAGCTAGGTTACAAAATAGACTCAGCAGAGCACTGCATAAGAAACATTTTGATCTGAAACAAATACCTTTGAATATCAATATTATTGATAATTAAGTGGAGAGAATTTCTTGAAACACACGTCTCATAATTGACATCAAACAGTTGAGTGCGAGTGGCTCCATCAGAGCTGGTTAAAAACATGTCTTGGCGTGTGTGTCCTCAGATGCTGGCCCAGGCCCGGGGCCTGGACCCGAGCAGGTTGATGAAGCTGGCCCAGGTTCAGACGGAGCTGAAGGCCTCCCTGGAGGAGATGCTGGCTCTGGTGGACGAGGTGCTGCATCCTGAGCCGTACAGCCGAGAGGAGATCTGCAAGGTGCTGGGCATCACCTCAGAGCAGTTTTCAACAGAGCTGTTGAGCGCTAACACCCAGCAGGGTGAGAAACATCACGCAGCAACATTTGTGTTTTTTTTATATGTCAGAACTGAATTATTTTATATGTCAGAACTGAATTATCATTGAAATCAGCTCAGTATCCAGTTGGTAAAGTTAAGGTTAAACAATGACAGTTTTGCTGATTGGCTAGCTGTTTGAAGTCACTTTCACAAAGTGGGGACTGATTTCAACTCTTATCTCTTGAAGAATGTGTTGAAAAATACCATGATATTTAATTGGTTAGTTTCATCCAGCCCTATGTGAACATCACGACAACCAAGCATTAAGTTGGGCAGGACCAGACAAACTTGCCAAACAGCACATCTGCCTCTTCTCTCTCTCAGAGATGCATTTCAAGCTGCACCAGCGAGCCAAGCACGTGTACGGTGAAGCTGCGCGGGTGCTGCGGTTCAAAAGCGTGTGTGACTCTGAACCTGCAGACTCCGTACAGCTACTGGGAGACCTGATGAACCAGAGCCATGCCAGCTGCAGAGACCTGTATGAGTGCAGCTGCGCTGAACTGGATCAGCTGGTGGACATCTGTCTGTGAGTACAGCAAAGTTTCACCTGCGTGGACCTCTTATATTTTGTATTTTTAGTGTTGGTTGGTCAGTAAATGAATATGGGCCTGTGTAGTGTATACAGTGGATTTGGAAATATTGTCTTAACCATGATGAGATCTCAGTTTTTGACATGACAGCATTCCAATCTCTTCCAGGTTCTATCCCTCATTCCTCCTAAGTGAATACAGTTTCTTCTTATCTCTGTTGGTTGCAGGAAGTCGGGGGCTGTGGGCTCTCGGCTGACAGGTGCAGGTTGGGGCGGTTGTGCCGTCTCCATGGTTCCTGATGAGAAGGTGGAGTCCTTCTTACAAGCGGTGAGGGACGCCTACTACCTCCCCAACCCACGCAGAGCAGCGATGGAGAAACAGAGTCTGTTTGTGTCGAGGCCAGGCGGAGGGGCTGCAGTTTTACTCGAGGAGTGAAAGACACCAGTGATGTCTGTTTATACAGCTATCATATAGTCTTACAAACATGGCTGCAGGGAAATAAATGTCACTTTTCACACTTTCACTTGAGACAGAGAGCACTAGCAAATAACAATGCACAATGTCATCCTCACTTTGCTGTTTACTTCACTTGCCACAGATTATTCTTGAAAAACAAGGGCCAAAAAATCATTAACAGTGGTGAATTATTTCTTACAAAGGGAATATTGTTTTTTTGTGTTGAAACATGTTTATTAAAATCAGGAATGGTTGGTGGGTTTTTTAATAAGTTGGTTTGTAAAAGAGGGCAAATAAAACGACAATCGTGTTTAATTTGTGCTGCTGTATGAAATACATCCATCCTTTTTTTTAAACGTACATTATCATAATGAAGAAACAAGGGAGAGAAATCACAAAGAAATAAATGTGCTGAATATGTTCTGGCTTTACATGTTTTTTTCTGGCTGTGATTGTGTGCGGTGTGGGTGTGTCGGTGTGTGAGCTGTAGGGAAGTCAAGCCCCGATCATAAGATCACATGCTGGGCTTGAGCTTGTCCACAGGATCTATTTTCACCTCGTTAGCAGAGATGGCGGAGGCTCAGAGGTCTAAGGCACACATTACTGTACTGAGACTGTACTGGACTTGTAAACATTGAACTAAAGAATAAACTTTGTTGGTTTATAGTTGAGGTTTTCAAAGTCAATGTCCAGCATACTCTAATTTTTACTCTGTATGTTTTATTTTTTTTTATTATTAGAAGCGACTGGCATCCTGTTTGGTAATAATTCAAATGTTGTAATATGTTTAAAGCGTGGGGAGGCTCTGTATTTCAAAGAGGCGAACAGATTCAAACCATGCATTCTAGTGTTGCACATTTCTTTGAATAAGCTCAGGAAGAACCTTCAAATATCAGATAGAAAAGCTGTATGATCTGTAACAGGAACCATTCAAGGCACAGCACAGAGAAAACAATCATTCAGAGGGCTCATTCAGTGTATTTAGATCAATAATTAAGTTGTGCTTATCATCATATTCAGCAGCTTTTATGTCAGTATTTACAGTGACACTTGAATTCTAGCGCTTTGTAAGTTCAGACTAGAGTTTCAGTGCATAGGCTTTACAGATGGAAGTTATGAAAGTCTAACTTTCTGTTTTTGCTTGTCATTGTTCCCCTTAAGGTACTGAAATGTCACAACCTTTCTTTATTAATCATGAACGCCACAGAATCAGCGCACCAACCATTTAAAGATCAAGCTGGATCAGTTGACGCAGGATGGCAATTATTTCTCTAACTGTAGCAACTCATGCATAATATTGTCCTACATGATACCTGCTGCTGTCAAGATGAGTTTTCACAGTAAAGATTAAAAAACGCTTCCTTGAGATTATTATACATGTCTTGGCAGGCCTTTGACATTCAGTCCACATGATTCACACTAATAAAAAAAATGAGGTACGTCTGTGTTGTTGGATTTGAGCATGAACTCCCTCAAATGGAGGACACTCATCCCTTGTGCTTGGTATCCTGCAGCGAGTACAGCATCTGTCAGTGGAGTTCAGGCTCTGTGCTGCTGCTTGGGAGTCTGTTTTCTGCTCTGTCGCCGCTTTCATCAGAGATGCAGGACACTTCATTCTTTCTCTTCAGCATGTTTTCTATCCAGTTTGGGCTTCGTGGCGTTCTTCCAGGGGAGCGAGCAGAAGACACCGCGCTCGCCCTCATGTTTTTGCCCGAGGTGATCAGCTCTCCGTAGCCCTGCTGGTGGGAGAAGGCGTAAGCTGAGCGGCGGGAGCTCGTCCTGCGTACTCGCCTCAGGTTCTGCCCCTGAGGTCCTTCCCTCTTTCTGGACTGCTGTAGATGACGAACCTGTCAAGATAAAGCAGTGGGAGGAAAAGCTATGTTTTCTGTCCTTTTTATTTACGTCAGTGAACGTAGTGGTACAACTAGGTAAGAATACTCCATTACCACTCAATGGTTTTGTTTTTTTTAAATAAAATCCTGCTGAAATGTAGGTAGAAATACAGAAGTATTAGCAGGAAAATGTACTTTAAGTATCAGAAGTAAAAGCAATAAGTATCCCCTGTAACTGATATATTATTACTACTAGCGGTGCATCAATGTGTAAGCAGTATTTCACCGTTGCAGCTGCTCGAGGTGGAGCTAATTTAACTATTTTATGTACAATTTGGTCATTTAGTCCAGTGGGTCCCAACCTAAAGATCTGGCCACTATAAAGTGTTGTTTTATGGACTGTATTTTCTTAAGCTGATCATAATTTTTTCTTAACCTACGAGTAACTATAGCTGTGACCAAATGTAATGTAGTAAAACGTGCAATATTTCCTCCTGAAATGTAGAAGGGTACAAGTATAAAGTAGCATTAAAAAAGGAAGTACCCAAGTAACGTACAACCACCTCCAAACTATACTTGACTGAATGCATTTAGTTAAGTTCCACAACTGGCATACAACCATGGGAGAAACATTGATGAGGCGTTCACAATCACTGTAAATGCATGAAAGTTATTGTACCTTATCTGTTAGAGTTGGGAAGAGGTCTACTCTCAGGAAGCTGACAGCCAAGCCGGGCACAACACACACCACACTGGTGAGCAGAATCACCAACCACACGGCCTGCTCAGAGAGACAGCTGCGTGCCGTGCCTGAAAAAAAAAAACACAAATTGCAATTTATTTAGACTTCCATGCTTCGGTTTTATTCCTTCACACCAACCCGACTGAGACAAACTTACCAACAAATGGGAAATTACTTGGGAAGATGCCAAACATGCCGTTACTTTGCATTGCAAATAATATGGCGAAGTAGACTGTGACGCTGCCCCATATGAAGAGGTGATTGACAGCTGTCCAGTAGTGTTTGTCGAGTCCAATCTTGGAACAGAAAAACATGCATCACAATCATCTGTCTCACCAACAGAGCTATTTTTGTCTCCTTTGTTCGATTTGTAGTCTTACCTGAACACTGACGACAATGACCAACGATGTTGCTATTGTGACAGCAAACGCCTGTTGGTCCTCTTTTACCATGACAGAGAAGGCTCCGTAAGGAATGAAGAAGAGCAGGAACGAGGTGCCCATCCCCTGCAGCGTGCACAGGAAGAACTGGCGCTTGTTGAAGAGAAGGTTCTGCTGGCCGGGTTTGTACAGGCACGGGTAGCGAAGGCTGTTCCGGTCATCAACATCCTTTAAGTAAACAGAGAGATTGTGACTGTGACTGGGGGGATTGAGAGGAAGTAAGCAAATAAATTGTGATTAAGTTATTTGATTTTTGTTATATCGATAACTGTAATACAAATTAACTGCTTTCTGTTACCTTTTGTTACAACAGGTTAGACGAATTGGTCAATACTATCATTATTAGACAGGTGCTAACCTTGTCTTTTCTCTTATATACATCAGTGCTTTATTTAACAGTATTACCTGATCAAAAAGTCCCATTGCCAGGACTGGTAGAGACGTATAGACTATATTGAAGAGGGTGATAAACCACTGGTCATACACAGTCTGTGGAAAGAGAACAGATATATACATGATTAAAAAACTGTGAGGCAGTTTATGCTCATAAACCATTTCATAGTGAAGTTGCCCACAAACTGACAGTGGATAAGGCTCTTAAGATGCAAAAAGATGCAGTAAGAACAAGGAATGATTTTATTTCCTATGCAAAAGCTGAAAATACGTGAAAGAATGTGTGTTTCAGTTAATATTATCAGAAATCAGACTAAGGGAATGACTATCAGGAGAAAAGAGAAAAGAGCCAATCAACTGTTTTCCAGTTTTTTTCAGTGAAATGGGATTGTTGATGTACATGGTTAATAAATAAACAATAATAAACTTTAAACCAGGGGCTTAATGTAAAATAATAATAAATCATTAGACAAAAAAATACAATAAAAACATGGAATTCAAGAGCAATAAAAAAGAATGATAAAAAACATATAAAAGATTAAAATATAAGCCTAAAAAAGAGAAACTCAAGATATCATGCTGACATATCACAGTATTCTTACCTGAGCTGAGAAACCACAGAAGAAGCCATACCAGAAGTGAACCAGCGTGAAGGCAAAGTTCTTGTAGAAGAAGTAGCACAGGAAGTTACACATGCGGAAGTAGGACCAGCGGCCGTGCACCAGGAGGAGCCGCTGCAGGTACCGAAACTGAGCGAAGGAGTAATCTGAGGCCAGAACAGCCTGCATCCCCTCCTGACCGCTGATACCCACACCAATGTGAGCCGCTGAGGAAGAAACACACAGACACAAAAATATTAACCATCATTGAATAGTTACTGAAATATTCACCATATTTAAAATGACAAAGCTAAATGTCACTTTAAAATTGGTTGATTATTTTCATTCACTTTAACAGCTTTATTTTGTAGTCTGATGATATGAGAAACACCCAAATATCTGTAACTCAAACGTGTCTGTGAATATGCAATAGGTGCCACGACACGTTGCTACATGTCACTTTGATCGTGAAGGTGACACTACTCTATAGAGTATACAGGCTACAATATAGTATAGAACTGAGTGTATATAGTACATACAATCTGCTGCAGCACCACAGACAGTTATATGGATTTATCAAGAAACACAGTACAGTTGGCTACTGATATTTCATTGTCGGGGCCTTTAGATTTGACCTTACACAAACCTCAGGTCAGATAAAGGATCAATGAGTCAGGCGGATGAGACATGTTCTCAGCTCAACGACTCCTACAATCTCTCTGCTACTCGGGGTTATGGGAAGTTAAACAGTCACCTATGTGTATAGGTATATGTTTTGGTGGAAAATGAGAAGCAATGCTCTGTGACTCAAATGCAACGGTAGTACGTGACTCGGATGCTTCATGCTGCTGTTCCCAAAGTTGCCGTTTCGGTGTGTCATCTTACCCTTGGGTGGATGAGGAAGACCCATCAATCCCGAGACTTACTCTTGATCATGCTGACGTCATTGGCTCCGTCTCCAATAGCCAGGGTGACGGCCCTCTTGTGCCTCTTCACCAGCTCCACCACCTGGGCTTTCTGCATCGGAGTGACCCGGCAGCAGATGACTGTTTTGCACAAACAGGCCACGTCGAGCAGAATGTGCTCGAGCGGCGGCTCCAGAGCGTGAGCCTGCGGTGACACCACAAACCTCACACCTCTTAAACCTCATCATCACCACCACATAACATCAACCCCCTGCAGAGGCAACGCCAAGCAACAACTCAGTGTAACATTTCCACCGACTTGTTGTGCATCACACACCTGACTCGAGGCGCAGCTCCCATGTGAGGAAATGGATTCTTAATGAAAACCTGTAATAGAGCCGAGGGCCCTCAGTGGCCCAGCAGCTCTCTGCTCATTACAGACTCAGCACAGTCAGCATCACATACGGAGCTGCCACAGTCAGCAGCGGCATCACAACAAAATACAACCTGCAGGCATCAGGGTCAAAATAAAAACAAGCGAACCAGACAGATAGATTTATTTTTCCAACAAAGGAAATTGCCAGAGAATGTAACATGTCTCAGTATCTTACCAAGCTGTGTCCGTTGATGACTAACGCATACTCTGCGATGATGGTTTCTTCAAACACAGAGTCATGGAGAAACATATCTGTCTTCTCAACATCGCCTGCACTGCCAACTCGACTCAGGCCCAGAATGTGCTCTTTTGCGCTCCTGAGGACAGAGAAGTTAGAGATTAGACACGCTTTATCAAAGAAAAATATGCATGTCTGATGTGTCTGACATGGCTTTTGCAGCAAATAAGTCCAATCACCACATACAAAATCCTTAAAATGGCACATATCACATCATTAAAGAATTCAGTGAATATGAATTTTCAAGATGTTATACTTTAAGATTTTCAGTTTGAGTTGTTCTGAGAATATCGACCGTTGTGTGAGTGGAGGTGACAGTACAGAGGACAGTGTGTCACCTGAGCTGCTGCTGCACCTCCTGCACTGTGTGGCCGGAGACAACAAACACCTCATTCATGTCGTCTCGCAGCATGTTACAGGAGTAGCCGATGTTCATCGCCGTTTCTGAAATGTTTTAAACCGTTAACATCTCTGTAGCTTTTCACGGGAACAGTTTGTCTGGTCAAAGGCAAATAAGGTGAATTGTCTTACCTAGTTTGTCTCCTGTGAGAACCCAGATCTTGATGTCGGCTAGGTTTAGACAGGCGATAGTTTCTGGGACCCCTTCTTGCAGTTTGTCCTCGATTGCCGTGGCTCCGAGCAGCTTCAACGAGAATTGAAATTCAGTCTGCAGAGGTTAAATGAGTTTGATTGCCTCATGAATCGAAAACAAAAGGAGGTCAATGTTACCTTCAAGCCCTGCTCGATCTCCTCATAGAGGGCACCCAGCTGATCCTCTCGATTCTCAATCACGGTGCTGGCGAACAAAAGCTTCTTCATCCAAATTTCGAAATCATCTTCATCGAGATCTTTGTAAGCCAGAGCTAATGTTCGAAGCCCTTCTCCAGCAAATTCCTGCAGAAGAAAATGATCATATTCATAGAGGCACTAATACAATCCAACTAAGGTAACATTGGTTTGGAGTTTTTAGCATTTTTTATTAGACTATAAAAAATAATGAAATATACATAAGAAACAATCAAAACATTTTTAAAAAATCTCTGGTTCAATGCTCGACCAAGGCTGTTCTCTTTCTGCCAGTCTTGCCTTTTAAATGCATAGTGTGCTTGAGTCTGATCACTTACACTGAGTTGTTCTGAGGTAGTGTACATGAGGTCTTCACTGGATGGATCCAGACGATCGAAGATAACAGTGTCAGCTCCTTTAGAGTAGAGTTTAATCTGGCCCTGTGGATTTCTCACTACGAAAACACAAGCGGAGAGCACAACTCAAACTCATCCTGCATACATACAACTAATACACCAGAAGCATGCACCTGGACAGTTTACTTCATGCTATTCTAATGCAGATTCATCCCTAATTGTCAGAGGTACCATTAATAATGTTATATATGAAGTCAGGCTTGCTGTCGGGTGTTTTGATACATGCAGCACATTTCTGAATGATGAATGTGGACATGATGTCACGTTGACCACTTGAAAGCTAAATGGAGCATTGCTGTTATAAGTGAAGACCTAACCAATGACACTCATTCTCTTGCGCACGTTGTTGAAGTCCAGTATGGCCAGCAGCTGGTAGGTGACAGCTTGTCCCATCTCACACAGTGTGATGGTCTCGGGGGTCCGGGCCCGGAAGACAAACCCAAAATTTCTTGCCGCAGTGACCAAGGCTCCCTCGTCAGGTGACTGGGCCTGGTACACCAAATGTCCTTCATGTCAACAGAAACATCGATCAGAACCACTGATATAAACCCAGTTATTTCTGGTACTGCAACTGGATCACGTGCACAGTTTACCTTCACTCTTCTCCTCTGGCATGACGGTGTGACACAGAGCCAGCAGTCTAAAGAACTCCCGCACTGCAAGATCCTCCAGTTTAATGGCTTCAACCAGGGTGCTGTCGTAAAACTTAAACCTTCTGTCACACAGGGGGTTGAAGGAAAAGTCCACGCAGGCTGTTTTCTGAAGAACAATGTTATCATTAGTGTTATTTACAGGGTTAAAAATGTGTGCTTGTTTAGCTTGACTTACTTCTGTAATTTCCACCTTCTGGTCAAATTCATTATAGACATCACCTGAGAGAGAAAAGATAAAAAATGACTTAATTATCGTGTGAAACTTGAAATATAACTGCCGGTATGAAAGGTTGTTAGTTCTATGCTGAGGATCAATATCTAATTAAGTGTTTCCCACAGTTATATTAGAATCTCAATGGATGATGAATAAACTGCTACAACAGCATTTTAATGTTTGGGAAACATCCAACTCTCACAAAAGAGTCCTTTCAAACTGATAAAACACAGTTTTTAGGAGAGATTAAGGAAACATTCGGTATGATCAAAATTAATGGAATTGAATGTTTTTTTCACTTGTTCATTTTATTTCCTTGTTATTTTTTTTAGTAATATTTGAGTGAATTATTTCTAAATTTCAAGGTAAATTTAGAGAGTTACAGAAAGCTTCATACCATACGTCCGTCCGTCAATGGAGCACTTGCTGAACACCATGATGTTCTGGGTGAGAGTGCCCGTCTTGTCCGAGAAGATGAACTCCACCTGACCCAGCTCCTCGTTCAGGGTGGTGGTGCGAGCTTCTGCCGCAGTGTCCGTCTGACTGTGGTACATCTTCCGGTCCCAGTTAATGAAGTAGCTGTGACCGAGCCGCAGAACCTCCACACTGAAGGAAAGCATTTTATCGCACATCACTTTGAGCAGGAAGTTAAGGGAAAAGTGACAGGTTGATAAGAAACAGCAGTTACATTTTCAACACGTGTTTATTGTATTTTCTTACCTGACATAAAGTGAGATGGGCACAACAGTGTTGAGGATGATGATGTAGGACCAGAAGGCGAGGAAGCCGGAGAATACTGCAGTCCTCTGAGACTCATCCCACGGCAGAAACACCTGGAAGTTTCTGCCAATCCAGCTCTCCCAGACGGTGTTTCCAATGGCCAAAACAACTCCCATACAAATGAGGAAGGCAAAGATCTGAAATACAGATCATCATTTCTTTGTTCATTTTGAAAAAAAGGTGCCTATTAAATGTGTTGATTTGTACAGAAATAAGAGAACATTGTTATGAAGCATCTTATCTCATTTACAGATCCAACATGTTGCACCGTGCACTTGCTTTCACTAAACCTCAGTCTGATTGGTACACATAAAAGTGTTGTCTGACATAACTTCCAGCATTGTTCCAGACAATTTCAACTAGGAGACGAACCAAAATAAGAACAAACATCTGTCATTTCGCAGACACAAGATTCACCTTTAAATTTGTTTTGGTTTCGTTATTCAAAGCTTTTGCTGGAATACAAAAAAAAATAACCCCGCTCTCAATCATCACTCATGGACCCTGCCCCTGCCTGTACTTTCTTAATTTTCTGCCTTTGGGTACTTTTTGGGTGTCAACCATGGATGCCAGAACTAGGGGTGCTAAGGGGGATGCAGCAACACCTACAATGAAGCTGTAACACATGCCGAATGTACAAGAAGAACCAAATAATTAAGACTTTGTTAGAAACAGTCCTTCACAGACTTTCTCCCAACTGAGCGACTTACAAACTGAACGATTTTATTTAAGGGAGTCTGGTGAATTTCGGTCCCTCTGCATCTCCGTGTTGTTGTTGATTGTAGTGGATGTGGCTGTGTTGTGTGTGTCTGTGTTGCAAAAATCAAACTGTTATAAATTATCATCAAAAAAGATCAGACACGTTATCCTGGCCATTTAAATTGATACAAATGTGATAAAAATGTGGAGGAACCATTGTGTCGGGGCCAACTTTCAATGTTGTGTTTTACAAACGCCGCCTACAGATCAAACTAATTCTGCGTATATAAAATTGAGTAAAAGGAGAAAAATAGCTCACCCACAAGACCAAAGTGTTCATCAGTTTGTCAATGCTTGTTCTTTTAAATGTCGTCCTTCCACAGTTCTGCATCAGTTTGGTTTGCAGCCCTGTTGAATGGGAACACGTATTTGTGTTGAAAGAACAAAAATGACAGGAGGGTTTACAAGCTGGTCAGAGAAAACGAAGGAACATTATACAGACGTGGCTAATGGATGAGGAGAATCGTACCAGCAAAGATAACCATTCCAAAGCACCACTCAGTGTTTCTGAGTACACAGCCCCGCAGCAGCATGTTGTCATTATCCAGAGGGTACTTATTGTCTCTCCAGTACAAAGTTCCTGTAAATTTATCCAGCTTGTTGTTTGGTGGTTCACAAATGACTTCCCCTGGGGAGGAAGGCAAAGCCAGTCTTACCGACATCAGACATCAGTCTTCACGAAAAACTTCACTGACATGTGCACAACAAAACGATCGTCTCACCATCAAAGTTCATCAGTTTCGTAATATCGCCCAAATCAGAGGTGACGGTTAAAGCCTGGCGTACTTTCAAATTCGTCTCTCTGTTCAGGCAGAAATAGAAAAACTATAATGAGAAACATTTCACAAACAATGTTTTAGTCACATTAAACCAAGAGAATCATGATCTCGTGTGATGATGATGTGTTTAATGGCAGTTTAGATTTTCTCCAGTTTTACGATCCAAGCACTTACCCGTCCAGCTCTGCAGTCTCTATATAGCACAGTCCATAGGGCTCACTACTACAGAGGAGGAGGATGTCTGCCTGTTTGTAAAACCAATATGAAACCCTCAGTGGTGAGAAAAAAAGGCAATAAATCAATCTCTGCACCGCTGAACCTGCAAGAGCACTCTGCAGCTTCTAAACCTCCCAGAGGAAATCTATGACTGCTAACCTTTGCTGACTATTTTCTCTCTGATGTATGAACAAGACAGACGATATCGAATGAAAGCTGAAAAAAAAAAAAATTCACTCTACTCTCCGTGAGTCAGAACACTTCACAACAGAGCAGCTTACTCACAGCAACGAACTGATTATTCTCCAGTTTGATGATGTCTCCCACGCGAACGTTCATCCATTTCTCATTCTGCAAGCTTTAAAATTCAAATATAAACCACGTAAATGTCCTTGAACATGCCGTATATAATCATTTGCAAATGTGATTTGGCTTTACAGCAGCTACACAAACCATTCACAGGAGAAAGACAGAGCAAAGTGATGACGTACCTTCCCCTGATGAGAACCTGAGACTGGCGGTTGTTGACTTGCTGGTCGCTCTTATGTCTAAACTGAAATTCAGACAGCCCAGTCACCATGATATAATGTTAACAGTTAATGTTTCTGCAAACCAAAGATAAGCCAAGGTTGACATTTGCACCAAATGTGACATATCACATTCAATCACATGTCAAGCTTATTAGCTGCCCTTTCATTCTTGGAGGAGAAGGGGAAGGCAGTGCTGTTATTACAAGCAAACAAGGCCGCCAAACAGGCTACTACAGTTTGAGTCTGAGGGGACATTTTCAGCTGTTTTTGTGCCGACCAAAGCCGGCTGTCTTTACAGGACGTCAGACCAATTCCAGCCATATTTGTTGCAACAAAACCAGATGTTTTTTAAGGAGACCTGGGGAGCACGGGTGTCAAGAGGCAAATAGAAAATTTGACCTAGTCAAACATCAAGTTGCAACATAAAGAAAAGGTTTTAACTTATCTAGATAACATTTAGTCTGATTGGACTGAATCTAGGTTAAACACTTTTAGCATGTAAGACAAAATAGCATTCAGAAGAGAAGCTGTACAAAGCTGAACTAACATAGTCATCTGTGGCGTCCTTGACAGCCGTGATCAGCAGCACCAACACCAAAGGCACGATGGTTGTGAACCAGGACAGAGAGGAAATCTCTGGAATTAACTGTGTGGGAAGAAAAGCAGGTTAGCCTCCTCAAAAAACCTTATCATTAAAGCAAATACATGCCATCAAGCACAGTTTCTCCTACCTGCAGGATCAGCAGCACTAAGAAATAACCATTTGCCACCCTCTGAAACTGCTCGAACAAGTTGATGGGCAGGAAGGTGAAGATGTTGTACTTCGAGGTTTTGATGTGATTGTCCTGGAGAACCACACAGTTAGAAGTTGATGAAATGCTAAAGGCTACATGTGTGAGTAAAGCAACTTAATGTAACATTAAGGTCTACTTACAGCATAACAGAACTTGGCATTGTAGTCCCATGCATTGGCTTTCACATGCCGCTCTTTCTCTATGTACAGAGGACACATGGTCATTATCGGGAGACAAGTTTATAAAATTACGCATAGACTAAAAAAATAATAATTCCATGATGTTTTTGTCCTCTTCTGACTTAGGTCTACAACCTGCTATCAAATTCACCATGTAACTACAACTCCATGAACTTGAAGGGACAGCTGGACAGTCAAGTTTTACCGTCCACAAAATATTTCACAGCAAATCAGCATCACAATATTCCCCTAAACAGCTGAAATAGATGGGGAATTGTTTGAAAATGGGGAAAATGCAAAGGAAAAAATAACTTTTGTTCAGTGCGATACAAATCTGCAGGAGCCCAGTAGGGTTGGGCCAATTTAAGACTATTTTCAGACCAGTTTGATATATGGCCCAAGAGTGGACCAGAGAGGTAAAACCAAATTTCACCACTAGATGTTGCACAAGACTCAGCCGCTCCCCAGAGAACATGATGAGAGCCGATGAATCAGAGCGTAGCAGCACCACAGTGCATCAGGTCGACTGCAACAAGTCGTTTTTTCATTTCTCACAAAATAATTCAACTTAACTCATATTCTTTTAAAGTTAAATGATCAAAACGGTGAGGCCAGAGCGTTATCCTCACCCCGAGACTCATAGGGGGTGTAAATAACGTCTTTTAATAACAATTTTTTCCTAATTAAAAACAACTCCCCATCTACTTCAAACTGCTTTGCTGTTTTGCTGTGAAGCTCCAGAAAATGTTTTGTGAACTTCGAAACTTCACCGGTCTTTCCATAAGCATGAGGCTGAATAAATAATGACTGAATTTGTATTTTTTAGGTGACCTGCTCCTTTAATCAGTTATACTCTTCATAGGCCTAAGGAAATTTACAGATGCACAATCTTAGTATCAGTAGTGAGAGGGGACATACCACTAAATTTAAGGTTTATCCAGGTGTTATGAATTTGTCAGCTCATTTTAAAATAGCAGTGTTTATATTTGGGGGACATTGTTTAATTTCTTTGTACCACTGCAGCACAGTTTAGGGGTTTTCTTCACTTCACTGAGCCATGTTGCCAAGCGTAGCAGCTTTGCTATTAAAGTATACAGTCAGGGAATTAAGTCAAAGCCCTCAGAAGGTCTCGACAGAAACAACGCAGGATGGATTTTAATCCTTCTTCTCCTCTGCCTTTATCACATACAAAGAAAATAAGTCCCCACCTCTCCATTACAGTTTATGGAAATGTGAGACACTTTGGCATTCAATATGATGAGAAAATGAGGTGAGTAGGGAACGGCGTGTTCACTCTTTTCCACAACACCTGACCTCCACACCCACCTGCACACCTGCTCCCTCATCAGCTCCTCGTTACATACACTGCTCCTCCCCTTTTGCCTCCTGACAGCTTGTCTATTGTGATATCTGAGCTGCAGCGCTCTACTTTTGTTGTCTCTTTTCTCTTTCCTGCCTGCCTGTGTTGTTTGTTTTCTGACTGCGTTTACCTTAAATGCTTATGTGAGTCCGCAACCTGTTTGATTGACTCTAAGATGCAGAACAATTTGGTTCTTGACTCGAGTAATGTATTTGTTATTTCCTTTCGTCGCGTTCCAATTTCAGCGTCTCCCTCTTGGGCACTTATTTCAACAGACTGAGATTATTGCCCATTTCAGATTTCATAGTGCAATCTTATATTGCACTATCATAAAGTGAAGGGATTCACAAGAGACAGTTTTGAAAGATAATGTTCAAAATTGAAGAAGCATTACGTCATTACATACATTGAATCAAGCTCCAAAAACACTGGGTCTTACATTTTAGATCGATGCAACCTATAATTGTCTTTCATTAAACCGGCCCTGCCTCCCAAATGCTCACTTACTGCATCTAGGCTTTCAAAAAAACAATATTACTCTGATTAATCTTTGGAAAGTCCCCTTCAGAGCTACAGAAAACTTTATGCAACTGTTTATTTTCACAGGCTGTTTAATTCAAGTAATTAAATATAGACTATACTTATTTGCTCTCTTGCAGCAAGCTAGATGATAATATCAACACTGCCGCAATACTGCTAAAAAATCTACTTATCAGCATGACACATCATTTTTTTTGGGGTGAAAATGACAAGTTGTGGTTTTTCAGGGGATTATAGATGATGTAGTATTAAATCATATTTTACAATTTGTATAACAAACTGCAACTTTCTTAACTCACAAATTATCTTTTAAATTGACAAACAAAAAAACAACTTGTGGGTCATGGCACAATTCAAACAGGATCGGAAATGTATTTGTCTCTGACGACCGACTGCTGTACACGTTTTTTCCAAAATAAGGTCCCATGGGGGACACGGGAAGGCCTCCTCTCTATGGGTTTGATAATATAAATAACTGAAAGAGTGTCTGACGCTTCTGAACTGAAGACGTAATTACAACAGTGGCATTCATCTCCTGGCTTTTACATCCCTGAGACGCATTAAGGTTCATTATCGTGCTCCAACGTGCTTTATAAAAGTGAAGATGTCCACTCACAAACAGCACAATAAACACCGGTCACCTCCAAGATGATGACACCATTTATCAAGCACTCTAAACTTCCTGCACAGAGCGATGCCTGGAGGAGCACTCTGCTGGATCTGCTGTTTCCAAACGAGGTTAAGTCATTGTTGAATTATGCATAACACACACACGCAGAGCTGCAACAGGATAGACCTTCCCACACAACAGACTGGCCTCGTCCTGCTATTAGTTACTATGACAATTAATTATTAAGAAAGGCTTTTCTTGTTCAAAGACATTGGTCTACTTACACATTTAATTAGAAGGTGTGTAAATGCAATAATGTTATCGCTGTCTTTTAACAGACTTATTTTTGGAGGAGATTTTTGTTTCAGCAGACTCTTGGTTCACAATCATTCGGAAGCATATTTCTCCAGAGTCTAACACAGATTTAAGAAGCTTTCAGATGATGAACATGTTTCTGCTCGAAAGGACGACTACAGACTGTCTTTAATTTACTTCTGAGTCTGTTCCTGCAAGCTCAAGGTCACCTCCATCTGTGTGTGAGGCAGATACTGATAACAGGATGCTAAAGATGACACTGACACACACAAACACACATTAACAACACACATGTCCAGAGAGACAGAGGCTGCTGTGTAATTGTATCTATCTAAACCAGAGCACTGCACCAGGACAGGATGATTTACACAATTTAACAGCTGCAACCCGTTACCCTCCACACCAAACAGACTTTTTTTTCTGTTGTTGTATCATTCAAGATGTAGAAAAAAATATATTCTTACCAATGTGAGTATTTCTCCTCCAGAATGCCATCTTCCCCGGGGACCTCCTGAGAGTTTCCCTAAGTGACATGAAGAAATATGAGGTGGAGTGTGACTAATAAGTATGTTCATTCACTAAAGTAGACTCACTTGAATGTTTAAATGTAATGCCTCTTTGAACTTCTATATGTATTTATTTATCTATCATAACCATTTATTCTGTTATGTTTTGTCAACATTTAAATGTACAACATGTGGCTTCTGCCACCAGGGGGCTCTCTATCAGAACAAAACAAGAGATGTTAGCTGAGTGTAGAGGGCCTCCTGGAGCAGAAGAGCACGAATGTTGTCAACATTCATTGCAAGTGAGGTGAACAGATTAATTTCTTGATTTTGTCGGCCCTTGGTCTTCGCACACCTGTCAAACCACAGGTGTGCAAAAACTTTGCTCTGTGTAATTTTAATTTAAGGATTTCTTTCCACACCCATTTATCAACCTGACTGCAGCAGCGACCCATGAAGCTGAGCTGGGTGTCTATGTTCTGTAATGTTGATTGTTAGTTGGAGCTCTGGACCATCACCTCTGTGTGCGCTGTTGCCCGCAAACATTACTTCATCGCTGTACAATGAAGTAAACTGGTTGGGTGGATACACTCTGCTGAATAACACAATTAAACGCCTGCTACTGTCAAACGTGCTTCACCTTCAACGTATACGTTAAGTTTAGTCTCCCTCAGCCACATGAAACGCATTGTTACCTTGAGGAGACTGATGGATTTCTCTGGGTTTGAACATTGTTGGAAGAAGCAGTGCAATTCACCAAAATATAAAACAAACCTCAAGTCCTTTTTTGACATTTGAATGCAGAATCACTACAAATTATATCTTTAAATAAAGGATGTGAAAGCTTCTGGGAAAAACCACCGTTAACCATCTATAATAACAGGTGCAAAGATGCGGCGGGGACATGAAGTGAATTGGGAGGATTGAGTCAGTATGAGCATTGCATTTCATCGCTATTTACTGAATGAATTGTTTATCTTTCTACTGTATCTATCATTACTATGTATTTCCATATGTTTTGTCAGCAACCACTACATGTAGCATTACATGCAGCTATACTTGTGGTGTCACATCTAAGAGGTGTCTTGTTTCTTTCCTGTTAAGAGGAGCCACTTAAATTAAACTCTTGCAGTGTAAGCAGCTGCATCCCTAAGGAAACAGTGTCTCCTTAGCAAAAGATCCCAGGTGAGCAAAACAACCTCTGAACAAGGTGTGTAGCAGCATGTAGTCCTTTAAGTGTTAAATACAGTACTTAATGTAGGTTTGTTATCTTTATGTTTCTTACCTTGCACAAGTTTGTCACAGGCGCAGTCTTGTGTTGTCGCCATGTATCCTGTCGTTCAGTGGCGATCATTTATTCCCAAGCATCATATTTATCCGCAGTAGAAGCTGTCATCCTCCTCCTTAGTAAAACAAAAAACAAAAAACAAAAAAACAAACAAATATCACCAGGCATGTGTGGACTGATGCAGGTTCTGCGGTGAGTAAGAAGACTGCAGACGGTGTAGGATGTGAAGGTGGTGCAGGCAGGCAACAAGAAGCAGTCAGGCTGCTCAGAGAGAGAGGAGCGCACTGATGACTGCTCACCAACATGGAGCTGAGGCTGCGGGAGCGTGCGTGCGTGAGTGCGCTGTGTGTGTGTGTGTGTGTGTGTGTGTGTGTGTGTGTGTGTGTGTGTGTGTGTGTGCTGCAGTCACGTCTCTCTCTGACTAATCACGCTTCACTGAGGAGCACTAAATATATACTCAAGTGATGAAATGCAGGTGGAATTTTAAAAATACATTGAAACTAAACAGCATTTTTTGTTAACAGGCCAACTATAGTGATGTAGTCGGCTAACGAGTTCTAACCCCGGAAGTCGGTTAGATTTTTTCCCGCTTCCCTCTCGAAGTCAATGGGCTTTTTGAATCGGTTTTCAGTTAAATGCCTGAAATAAGGTCTGTTTTTGCAGGTTTTGTTCTTCAACATCAAATGCATCATTAAATGACTCACAAATTAATTCTGGAGCCACTACCAAGTGGCTAAATGAGACTAAGTTTGCCACGGACATTAAACATCATCACACCGAACAGGGAGACCGATCTACTCACCAGTCTTTACAGGCCAATGTTAGTTACAAAATATTCAAACTGTACCGTTACATCTATTGTGAGTAGTAATTGTCAAGTAAGATGCCTGGTGGTGATATTTAAGTCATGTGACCAGTGTAGTCTGTTTATTGCCTAAGTTAGCCTTTTACTTCTAGCTATTTAATTTACGCTTTGAATATCCCAAAAGTGGTGTTGTGCTGTTAAGATTATCACGCTGAACAAAACGTAGTATGGTCCAAAATAATTCAAACAAATAATTCAAAAATCTAATGATGAGGGAACATCATCATGCTAACTTCCAGGATAGCCTAAAAAAATATGACATCCCACAGCACTCTAATTACTGAACACATGAGGTATAATGTGATGTTAATCAATTGGTTGGGCTAAATGTTAACTTGTTATGGCTGATTGCTCCCCTGACCTAATATAAAAGTCACATGTTATATCATATATAAGTTTGAAAACCCCTGACTGAAAGGAGAAGTTCATCCAAAAATGAACATTCAGTTACCATC
>CAEMYA010000177.1:2960281-3017810 GCA_903131615.1 Diplodus sargus | reverse complement strand
ACCCATTGGCAGTAGGATGGTTGGATGAAGATTGAGCCTATGTATTTGTCATACATATGAATGGTGTTTCTGCGTATGCAAATAAAGACATATTTGATTAGTGTATAGCTCATTTGCATATTAAAACTCATTTTCAAAGAAACTTGTAATACAAAAATTTTTACTTTTCATGGGTACTTTCATTGTGTAAAATTTCATTTTGTTAGGAGCAAAGGAAAAAAATAGTCCCATTGGGATGTATTCTTGCCTGGCCTTATTATCACACATGTTGGATTGATGAGAATTTAACATATTTCCTCAACTAGGATTTCTTAGGACTTTTAGTATGTTGTTATGGACACCTCATAGAAATGATCTAAGCTGCAAAAAATTTTATTACAATTAGTCTGTCATAAAACGCTACTTTGCCTGGACTAATAGTCCTCATAAAATTTCTGGAGCTTCACAGCGAAACAGTGTTGCAGCATTCTGCTGAACATCTGAAGTAATTGGGGACCAACTGGAATACTACAGCATGTCTGGCAAAATCCGGATGCCCAGTGATCACATACTGCTTTGAAGATGTTTTCCTTACAGCCTTTCATTAGTATAAATCTTCACTGCAGCTCGACCATGCATCTAGGGTGACAATAATTTCTTCTCAAACCAATTTGTGATCTTAGGTATGTCAGAGACTTGTATGGAGTTATTTTATATTTTTGTGTGTTTAGTTCCCCTCTGCTTCAGTTGTTGAGGTGGATGCTGCAACTCTTTAGTCTTTCTCTCTTGTCTTGTCTTCTTACTTTCACTCTTACATTTCCTGCTCAAAGTATAACTGGTGTGTTTTTACTGCGTTATTCATGCACAGGTGTGTAGAGGGTGAGGTTGAGCTCTTGGGAAAATAAAACCACCTGACGTTTTCATTACAAGAGGGATGAGACTGTTCCAAAGGACATTGTTGTTTATTCGTTTATGGCTCATAGTGGCTCACTCTCCAATAACTGCATTATGTGTTGGGAAATTTTGATTCAAGTTAACACCTACTTTTTACATCACAAACCTTTAGAAAACATATCAGCACTCTGGCCAGAATGAACTACTTCAGTCACTGTACTCAGTTACATTCCATCACTGTTTAAGACCATGAAATAAATCTGTCTGGACATGTTTTGGAACTGCAGCCACACTACTCTGCTCCTGCAGGAACTACAGTTGATTCAATGAGAGTAACGTCTGGATTGTTTCATTCAGGTGTTGCATTCATGTAAAACTGGAAATTAGTGATTCCACATTGCCACTTACATTAGCAGCCGCAATCCGTTTCACTGCTAGGTTTGGAAACAAAGAGGAGCAACTTTAAGCTCCGGGGTATTTTGTAAACATGCTTTAGAGTGTATTTCCAGTACGACTGGTACTTGCTGTCCGTTAGGGCTAATTAAAAATCCACGCCCGCCCTGAAGTGCTCTAAAAAAAAACTGGCTGTTCAGTCGCGTTTGATTGGTCGAGCGGTGGAGGGGGCGGGACTAACGCTCTGAACTTCAACCAGAATTCGACAACAGCTCCGGTGATTCCACCCTCACATGAGACAACTTCAGGTTCATACCAGGTTAACTGCATAGGGGTAGTTGAGACAATCCGGACTGACTTCCCCAGTGTTGCTTCCTAATTTGTGTCGTCCAAACGGGTGGTTGACAGTTGTTCTAGCAGAGGTAAGCCTGTGTTTTTCGATGTCACAGTGCGTAACTGTAGTTAAATGTCTTTTTGTCAGATCTACGCATGTACAGGAATGGTTGTTATGTAGGATCTGACGGTTCATTGCGCAGCATGCAGCAGCACTGTTCAACTCAGATTATTCTTCACGGAAAAGGATGTAAACTCCAAAAATAAAGTAACTTAACTATAACGTTATCATTAGGTGTTAGCTATTAGTGTGTCGGCTATAAGGGAACCTCTTAAGTCAAACCAGGGAAAAATCTAAATCTGTGACTGATGTTAAAGCACTTACTGTTTTTATCAGTTGTTATGCGTATTTAAGATGATGAAAAGGTGTTTCAAATCTACTCAGAAGTAATCTGACCTTGAAACTAGAAACTATTAAAAGCAGTGAGGCTACTTTCTACCTCTGAAAGTCATTGTATAAATACGGACTAATTTATATTTGTTTGAGTCCTGGTCAGTGTGTCTGCATTGCTACCAACCAAAATGACTTCCTTCCTTCCTTTTTGCTCAGACACAGAATGGCTGCACTGCGTCGTCTGAGGCTGTGCCACCCCACAGGCATGGCTATCTCTAATCTTCACACGAGCAGCCCTGCCTCTGCCAAACAGCATTACAAAATGCTGGTGCTGGGAGGAGGAAGTGGGGGTATTACAATGAGTGCACGGATGAAGAGGTTGTTTGGTGCTGAGAATGTGGCTGTTGTGGAGCCCAGTGAGGCAAGGATCAAGTAGATCATGATTTCAATGTGCCATACATTTGTTTGTGTACAAAGAAATGATAGAAACTGTGGGATCAGGTTTGCGTTTTATGTGTCAGTCGCTCAGAAACAAAATAGTATTTTCCACCATCATGTGAAGCTAGTGTCTCAGAACTTTTCCTTTTTTCTTTCAGATGCACTACTATCAGCCAATATGGACCCTGGTTGGTGCTGGCGCAAAAACTGTAGCCTCATCAGGCCGTTCCACTGCAAGTGTTATGCCATCTGGAGTGAAGTGGGTGAAATCTAACGTTCAGGAAATAAATCCAGACAAAAATACCGTCCGCACAGACGATGGGACTGAAGTATGTTTGCTTTAGGAAACTTTTATCTGACAGTGTGTATTGGAGTTATGAAATTGCTTAATAATACTTCATCCACCAGTGTGGCATTGAGTGGCAGTTTAAAGATTATTTTAAGTGATATGATCTATGTGCACCCCACCTCACTTAGACTTTCTTTCACATTACAGATCTCCTATGAATATTTGATTGTGGCTCTTGGTTTACAACTCCATTATGAGAAGGTGAAGTAAGGCTGTGTGCATTCATCTCTGCCTCCAACTTGTACAACTTTTCAACTGAGTATTTTAATTTAGTTACATCCATTGTAGATCAAAGGACTACCAGAGGGATTTGAACATCCAAAGATTGGGTCAAACTATTCAGTCCAAACTGTGGAGAAAACATGGAAAGCACTACAGAACTTCAAAGAGGGTAACGCTGTGTTCACGTTCCCAAACACTCCCGTGAAGTGTGCTGGAGCTCCACAGAAGATCATGTACCTATCAGATGCCTACCTCAGGAAGGTACTTATAGCTTTGTAATGATACTTGAATTGATTTTTGAAATAATCAAGTGTGGTACCACAATCTTAAATAAGATTTTATGTTTCTGTCCAAGACAGGAAAAAGGTCCAAGGCCAATATCATGTACAACACATCGCTCCCTGTGCTTTTTGGGATAAAGAAATATGCTGAGTCATTGTGGGATATTGTGAAACAGCGTGACCTTCAGGTGAACCTGAGGCAAAATCTGATAGAAGTGCGGGCGGACAAGCAAGAAGCTGTGTTTGAAAATCTTGACAAACCAGGCGAAACCAAAGTGGTTGAGGTAACTGTGTTATTAAACTTCAGCAGTAACTTTAAATTTCAGTGGTCTCATATTGTCTGCTTTGTACAATGGGTAGCCTGTTCCACCATGTGCTATGTTTTTTTTCTTTTTCTCCCTCTTTAAATACTTAAAATAAAATTGTTTTGTCTTTGGTCCCATTTGCCATTTAGTATGAAATGCTTCATGTCACACCTCCAATGGGACCCAATTTGGTGATCAAAGGCAGTCCATTGGCAGATGAGGTTGGCTGGTTGGATGTCAACAAAGACAACCTCCAACATAAGAGGTATCCAAATGTGTTTGGGATCGGAGACTGTACCAACCTTCCCACAGCCAAAACAGGCGCTGCAGTCGGTAAGCGATTGTTGGTTTGAACATTGTATCAACGCAATTCTGGAAAGCACTCTGTTGCTGCTGCATACACCCATATTATTCTATCTCTTGTTCACGGCTTGTTCATTTCGTAAGTTTAGTGTGTTGCATAATAACATATTTACACAGGACTGTAAAACCATACACCACACCCAGTGATGCTCCTCATTTAGGGGGAATTGTCAGAAGTAACTGACGCTATTTCACTTTGTGTTTGATTGTAGCATTTAAGTGACAAAGAAATGTTTTTGCGCTTGACACAAACACATGGTAAAAAATTGTAACCCTAGCTGATTAAAATGTCCTGTGTTGGGGCCATTTCCTGTCTGTTAACTCTCTATTGAATGAAGGGAAGTTCCTGGCAATTTCATCATCAATGATGAGTCAGGTGATCAAGCAGTACTTATCACTGTCACTCCCTGTACAACTGGAATCTAACTGCTGTAAAGGATTATGCCTTATCATACTCATCATGTTTACGTTCAGAGTATGTGTGCAAGGTATGTCATGCAGAATGCTGTTGACTGTGGTTTATGTTTGTGTTTTCAGCCACATTAGTGGCTGTAGCATAACTGCCAACGATAGACTGTGGAAAAGATGGAACGATTTTCAGGGATATTGGCAAATGCTATCCTTAAGCCCCCCCATATGGTTGTCAATGTCAATCAATTCATCAATCAACTTTGATGTTGAGAAAAATATCTTTAAAATGATTGAGTGAATAGCTGTCACATGTGGAACAGATGCTCAGGCTCCACACAGGATGAATCTCATAGGTATTATTTATTTAATTCAATGCCACAATTTAAACTTTATTGTGTTTTAACATTATAAACTAAGGTGACCAAGTAGCGACTGATCGCAGTTGAGATGAGGGTACCTGTCTTACCTCAGTGAGCCACCTAGTGATGAAATTTCTTCATTACATCAGTTGAAATAGAACTCAAACAGCTGTCTCATCTAATAATAGAACGTGTTGCCATAACAAACTTCTCCTAATTGAAACTTAAAAAGTAGAGTGTAGACTAAATTCTGTTTCCTTTTGTCAGACAATCTCAATTTAATGTTGTCACATTTTACATGGATCACATGGACCTGATCGCACCCCAAATCTGACAATATTGTGGCTACCGTACAGAGGATAAACTTTGGATTTGGATAAAGGCATTTCAGGGCAACACCGTGTCTCATTGCCTCACAGTAAGAAAATCTTATATCAGATCGACAGGCGGCTGTGGACTTTCTGTACTGGTATGACAATTGAGTGATTAATAGTAGAAGAGGGGTGAGGTGGTTTACAGTATGTATTGGGCCCACATTTTTGTGCTATGCCATTGATGTTAAGTTTGAATGTTTACCCATTTTTCCTCTAGGTCCACAGTCCATAGACATGCCCTTGAGGTGAAATAAAGTCTCTAATTAGTCTATGTTCAGTGTGGGCTCAGCCCCCTGCTACCCCGTGTGAAATTAAAAATCTTGCATTTTGTTTTGCACCAGAAAATGTCAGGCTTAGATTATTTGCTGAAGGAATAGTGCCCCTCCATTCTTTATCTATCTAACAATTTCCCTCTTTGCTGTGTAGCAATACAGCCCCATGGGGCCCATAGCTTGTTTACATGTGTCCCAAAAATAATTGTGTTTAACTGACAGTGACAGCATGCAATACAGTACATTCTTTATAGAGCTATCATAGTATGAAGTTTCCAGACATAAGGTTTATCTTCGTAATTCCTAAATATAACAGAATTACCACTTGTTCTCTCATTCTCAGCTGCACAGTCTAGTATCTTGAACAGAACCATCAGCAAGGTACTGAAAAATGAGAAGCCAGATAAGAAGGTACGTGGCAGATAAACATGAACTGTGATCTGTGAATCATCTTTTTGATTCTGAAGAATGTTTCAGTTTCTCCACAGGAAGTTACTCTGTTGAAAATATAATCAGTAATCTCCTTGTTTACAGTATGATGGCTACACTTCATGTCCATTGGTTACAAGCTACAACACAGTAATTCTGGCAGAGTTTGACTATGATGGACAGCCACTAGAAACATTCCCCATCAACCAAGCCAAAGAAAGAAGAATCATGTACCACATGAAGGCTGATGTGATGCCTCACCTCTATTGGCACGGGCTTCTAAGGTATGTCTATAGTTAATTAACACCATGTTAATAGTAATTGGTGAAGTATAGTATCACATCTTCAACCACATTTTAATAATGTTCTCAATTTTTCTTATGTCAGGGGCCTGTGGGGTGGACCAGGACCATACAGGAAACTCCTTCATCTTGGGATGAAGTGAAACTGTCAGTGAAAATTTACATTCCCTAAATTTTTAGGGAAATAAATAGCACATTTAAATCCATCCCTCTCTTAAAAAGGTGAAAACACAATTTGGCTATTGAGGGTGTAGATATCATGACAAATGACAAGTTTGATCAGGTTAACTGCAGTATTTATTAACGTCAGTTTAGTTAACCTGCAGTTACTAAGTGGTGCGTTGAACTTACCATGGAATGATTCCATGTAATGAGAAATAGTTTGCTCATAGTGCAGAAAACACTGAACATAAACACTCAACAGTTCTGTGGAGCTTTTACCTGCTTATTGGTCAGTCTGTTGGTTATTATGTCGACATGCTTGCTGGTGTCATTAATCTCATTATTAAACCAGCAAGGTTTAGGTTTAGGTTTCACCCGAGTCCACAGTCTAACAGAAGTTGGCCAGCTCTCATAAAGTTTATTCAACTTGTTGCAGCAGTGTATATGCTCCATGCCATCCACGTATATTCAATAAACTGACCCAAATTGGCCCTGTTTAAAATTGTGGCAAAGGGTAAATTAATAGTTTGAAATGTTAATGTTTTAGGACAATTATATGGTTATTTGTTTTTGCAGTTTACTGGCCATTAGAATTGCCTACTATTCTTTTAGGGTGTTGTGATGATAAACAAATAGACTCTTCTTGTGATTCTTAAAATTATGATTTTGTATATTAGGGAAAGGTCCCATTATATATTACTAACTTTAATGCTTACACGTTCAGTCTGTAAAAATGTATGTTTTTCATTTGTTTCATTTGTACAAGTGGTCTTTGGGAATGTTTGACCATTATTGTGCAAACAACCACAAGTGCTTTTCTTACATATAAACATCATAAATATAGTTTTGTACATGGTGATTATCTTTCTATATGAGCTGGTTAGAGGTTGTTAAGCAGTAGGTGCTACATTCATGATTTTATGATGAGAAGAATCATTATTCTAAAATCTTTTCAATTACTTATAAAGATACTGTTATTGTGATATTATAATACAAATTGAAAATGTTGATGACAAACATACATGTATAATCAGTATAATCATTTCAGCCCTGTTGCACTTAATCTAATAGTGTTCCTGAAATAATTAATTTCTCTGAGGCCCCTAATAAATACTATCAGCTGAACAACTCCCATAGCTTAACCATAGTGTTTTCTGATAATATTGCAAACTAAAAAACAATGTTGTCTGATCTGGAAGAAATCCTAATAAGTCTGAGTTTTTTTTCTGTTGACAGATTATCATTATTGCACTCCAGGCAGCCAGTTAATTTCACTGTGGTATAAGCCAGACTTAGAGCCTGACATTGGCTGAGAATTGAGAATGACTGTTGCATTATTTGTCTTTAAAAAGAATGTATACTGGGTTTGATTTGTATGTACATGTATTATGTCAGGGGGTATGTTGTAAGTTGTTGTTTTAATGGTGGCTTCTTCATAGGTGCAATTTGATTAAAATAATCACATTTAAAGATAGGCTGATGGTATTATTTGATGTATGTGTATATAATGTTGTATAGGCTATTTTTATTCTGTATTATTAGAGCCACCCAAGTCGGTGTCATTTTAAATGTACCCAAAAGTCATACTTGAGTAAAAGTAAAAATAATGTGTTAAAATATTACTTTAGTCCAAGTGAAAGTCACCCATACAAAAAGTATTTGAGTAAAAGTCTTAAGTACATTATAATATCAGATATTTTAAGTAAATTGCTGGCAGGAAATGTACTTAGGTTTAAAAAGCACAAGTAAAAGTAAAGTTATACATACATTAACATGTATGTTAATATTGTGTACTATGGTGTACTGATTATTGGCTCCCATAGTCATAATTTTTTTGTTATGTGATGGTTGATCAAATAAATGCAATCTGAAAAACATTTATTAGATGCATTTTGAACTTGGTCCGGAGCTACAGTGTAGCTCATGTAGGCCAGGCCGAAAGTTTATAATATGCATTAATTGTCCTTAGCTCAAATTTGCTGACATTTTTAGTTAAGTAAGGTATATCTCAAGACTGTCTGTGCCACCATTTCAATGACATAAATCTGTGTTAGCACGTATGAATAAGCACTGCAATCATGCTACAGCTTCTATGAAAATCACGTTCTGCATTGTTTACACAAAGTGTTGCATTCACGTAAAACAGGAAATCCTAAACTCCCAATTCATACTCGCAGTAGCAGTTGTCTTCGTTTCGCAGCGAGGTTTTTGAAACAAAGAGAATCAACTGCAAGTTCAAGTAAAGTTTGTTTAGAGTCAAGGACTTTACATTAAAATATTGAGAGTATATGACAGAGTGGGTCGTACTTAAAGTCCATTAGGGCAAATTAAAACCCATTCATACCCTGAAGTGCCTTATCATAACTGCGTTTGATTGGTCGAGAGCTGAAGGAGGCGGGACGAATGTTCTGGACTTCAGCTAGAATTCGATGACGGTTCTGTTTGTCCCTCGATGGGTGGAGACTTCAGGTCAATATCACAAGTTGTTGAGCCGGTCCTCTCCGGTGAAAGCAGGTCGGACTGACGTCGGCAGGCTCGCTAACGGATTTAGTCGTTAAAACAGGTGGTTAACAGTAGTTGTGGTCAAGGTAAGTCTGCGGTTTTTGACGTTACAGTAATTGAATGTCATTTTGTCAGGTCCACACAGGTGCAGGAGTGATTATTATGGAGGCTCAGACTGCTCACTGCGCAGTATGCAGCAGTGTTAAAGTTAATGTCAAAATATCTCACTAAAGTTAAAGTTATTATCTGTTCGTTCATTGTGCTAAATATTACTGCACAGCTTTTTAAAAAAAGCCAACTTAGGGAAGTGTTTACAGGAATAAGCTTCAAAGAATAATGAGTTCGTGTAAAGATTAAAAAAACACTCCTGCTACAACCTCACTGGGGTTATTACATTACCAGTAATAAAAAAAAACGTTGTAAGGCAGTGAGGCTACCTTCCACCTCTGAAAGTCATTATATAAATATGGACATATTATGTTTGAGTCCTGGTCAGTGTATCTGCATTGCTGCCAACCAAAATGACTTGTCCTTTTTGTTCAGACACAGAATGGCTGCACTGCGTCGTCTGAGGCTGTGCCACCCCACAGTCATGGCTATCTCCAATCTTCACACGAGCAGCCCTGCCTCTGCCAAACAGCATTACAAAATGCTGGTGCTGGGAGGAGGAAGTGGAGGTATTGCAATGAGTGCACGGATGAAGAGGATGATCGGAGCTGAGAATGTGGCTGTTGTGGAGCCCAGTGAGGCGAGTGTGCAGTCATTTAGCTGGTTATTATTTGCCTTACCTCTCTTTTTGAATCCCTCGACTACAACAAATGACAACTCTTATTTCAAGTTTGCATTTTATGTGGCAGCTCCTCGCGAACAATATTTTCCACCATCATGTATAGCTAGTGTCTCAGAACTTTTCTGGAGCCAAGTGGCAAGGATCCAGTAGATCGTGATTGTAATTTCCCATACTTCTGTTTGTTTATAACCAGAACCCAGTATAAAGACAGAACAGACAGAAACTCTGATTTCATGTTTGCATTTTATGTGTCAGTCACTCAGAAACAAAATAGGCATCATGTGAAGCTAGTGTCTCAGAACTTTTCTTTTTTCTTTCAGATGCACTACTATCAGCCAATATGGACCCTGGTTGGTGCTGGTGCCAAAACTGTGGCCTCATCAGGCCGTTCCACTGCAAGTGTTATGCCGTCTGGAGTGAAGTGGGTGAAATCTAAAGTTCAGGAAATAAATCCAGACAAAAATACCATCCGCATAGACGATGGGACTGAAGTATGTTTGCTTTCGGAAACTTTTATCTGACCGTGTTTATTGAAGTTATAAAAAAGCATATTGATATGTCGTTTACGAGCTTGTCTGCGTGCAACCCACCTCACTTAGACTTTCGTTCACATTACAGATCTCCTATGAATATTTGATTGTGGCTCTTGGTTTACAACTCCATTATGAGAAGGTGAAGTAAGGCTGTGTGCATTCATCTCCCCCTAGTAAACTTGTATAAATTAAGTTACATCCTAGTAAAATTTACATTCTTCTTGCATGTAGATCAAAGGACTGCCAGAGGGATTTGAATATCCGAACATTGGGTCAAACTATTCAGTCCAAACTGTGGAGAAAACATGGAAAGCACTACAGAACTTCAAAGAGGGTAACGCTGTGTTCTCGTTCCCAAACACTCCCATAAAGTGTCCTGGAGCTCCACAGAAGATCATGTACCTATCAGATGCCTACCTCAGGAAGGTACTTAGCTTTAGCTTTGTTATGTGATGTTCCTGTCATACATTTTGAAAATATCCTGTGTGGTTTTGCACATTAAAGGAAGATATTTCTGTGATATGTTTCTGTCCAAGACAGGAAAAAGGTCAACGGCCAATTTGATATACAACACATCGCTTCCTGTGATCTTTGGAGTAAAGAAATATGCTGACGCACTGTGGGATGTTGTGAAAGAGCGAGACCTACAAGTAAACCTGAGGCAAAATCTGATTGAAGTGCGGGCAGACAAGCGAGAAGCTGTGTTTGAAAATCTAGACAAACCAGGCGAAACAAAAGTGATCGAGGTAACTGTCAGTGTACCTAAACAGTAATGCTCCAGCCTATTCCACCATGTGCGGTGTCCTTTCCTTCCTCTTTAAATCCTGAAAAACAGTATATATTTTTTGTCTGCTTTGATTACATTTGCACCTAATATATGCCAGATAAGGAAAAGAGGCTGCAGTGAATAACTCTAAAACTTTGTTTTCTCTTATCAGTATGAAATGCTTCATGTCACACCTCCAATGGGACCCAATTCAGCAGTTAAAGGCAGTCCACTGGGAGATGAGGCTGGCTGGCTGGATCTTGACAAAGAAAGCCTCCAACATAAGAGGTATCCAAATGTGTTTGGGATCGGAGACTGTACCAACCTGCCCACACCCAGAACAGCCGCTGCAGTCGGTAAGTGATTATTGTGTCAGTGGTCAGTTTTTCTTTTTCTTTTTTTCGGTGTGGGTTGTGTTGGGGTTTTTAGCCACATTAGTGGTGTTGTGTTTTCTTTGTCAATCAATCCATCCCTCAACCTCAACTTTGATGAGAGGGAAATGACTATTGTTGAATAGTTGTAACATGTGGCACATGTTCATGTTCCCACAAGATAAATCTAAAAAACTCCTGCACACTGTTCACTTGCAATGAATCTTAATGGTAGACAAATCTTCAACAGGTTGTATCCTGAGATAACACTGCAAGTGAAGTGAACAGTGTACTGTTGATTTTTCCTGAATTTATCAAAAACTGAAAGAAAAGGTAGCTAAACATTAATTACTCAATTTCTGTCAATCTCTACTGTATTTTAAGCTTAAAGCATTCTAACCTGAGCATGTGAACATGCCTACTGTACTTTGTGTAAACAAAAAGTGTAAACAAGTTACCATACTAAATTCCACTAACATGCTAACATCGAATGCCGCTTAAGTATCAAGCTCAAAGTACAGCTGAGGCTGACCAAGTAAAGTTTAAACTAATTGCAGGTTAGATGAGGGTGCCTGTATTCCCTTGATGTCTACCTCAGTCAGTGAGCCCTCTAATGCAATTTCCTTTATACATCAGTTAAAATAGAACTCAAAGAGCTTTGTGGTCGAATAAAAGGACGTGATACCATAACAAACGTAAAATGTATTACTGTAGAATGGATTTTGGATACAGTGTAAAGGTTTCTTAATTTTAACAAAGGGAATTTACACATTTATTTAAAAAAGTTTACCACTTGTTTTCTCATTCTCAGCTGCAGAGTCTGGTATTTTGAACCGAACCATCAGCAAAATACTGAAAAATGAGAAGCCAGATAAGAAGGTAAGTGGCAGACAAACATGAACTGTGATCTCCTCTTTTTGATTTTAAACAATGCTATAACTCATCCACTAGACTTCCCTCTGTTGAAAAACATGTTAATAATCAGTAATCTCCTCGTTTACAGTATGATGGTTACACCTCGTGTCCGTTGGTTACAAGCTACAACACAGTAATTCTGGCAGAGTTTGACTACACTGGACAGCCACTAGAAACATTCCCCATCAACCAAGCCAAAGAAAGACGAATCATGTACCACATGAAGGCTGATGTGATGCCTCACCTCTATTGGCACGGGCTTCTAAGGTATGTTTATGGTTACTTAACACCGTGCTGATAGTTATTTAGTGAAGAATCGTTCCACGTCTTCAACCACATTTTGTTAATGTTCTTTATTTTTCTTACATCAGGGGCCTGTGGGGTGGACCAGAACCATACAGGAAAATCCTGCATCTTGGGATGAAGTGAAACCATCAGTTTGCAAGTTAATAGTCACATTCCTTAAACTTTTAGGAAGGAGGTAGCACATTTAAAACCATCCTTCTTTAAAAGGAGTGAAAACATAAATGAATTGTGTAGTTATGATCTAGACATCGTGACTATTAACAACACGTATGATCAAGTTAACATCATTTTAGAATTGGTACTTTGGCATCACCATGGAATAATGCTTCTCTGTAATGAGAAAGAGGTCTTGCTTTTATTAATTTATTAACCCCATTCATCAAATTTAAAACAGCTATATGATTTTAATAGAAGCCTAGAACAAATTTATGTAGACGATTATTTGATTTGCAACCCCAAAGTGTTTTTTTGTAAACTACTGGGTTTCAACTGCGTCCACAGTCTAACTGAAGTTAGCCCAGTTAGCTCTTCTAGCGTTTATTCAACTTATTGCTGCAGAGTATAAACTCCACGTTGCCCATGTAAATCCAATAAACTGACCATAATTAGCCTTTTTTTTTTTTAAATAGTGACAAAGGGTTAATGAACAGTTTAAAATGTTGATATGTTATAGCAATTACATGGGATACATTGTCTACCAGTCATTTAGGGTGTTGTTATAAGCAAAGTAAACAAATATACTATTTTTCAAATGACTACACTTATAATTTTGTATATTGGTGGCAGTCAGTTATTATTTGTGTCTTAAGGTCTTTCTCCAACTTAAATGCTAAAGAATCTAGTCTGTGAAAATGTGTTTGTTTTTTTCCCACAGAACTGTCTGTGATCATTTGTGCTACCAAACACGTCGTATGAGTGGTCTCTCGGAACGCTTAAACCTGCACATGCAAACCACCACAACAACCTTTTCCTACATGTTAATGTCAGAAATATAGTTTTGTATGTAGGGATTATTTTTCTATCAGAGCTGTTGAGAGGATGTTATACAATAAGTGAATTATTGTGTTAAAATTAACTAAATCGTCCAAATCACTGTGAGCACTTAAACTTACCGTAATTATGATATTGAAGTAAAAATTGAAAATGTTGATGAAAAAATTATGAATGTATGAATTCAATCTTATTGCACTCAATGTTGTTTATATCCAATAATGTTTCTGAAATAATTGATGTTATGTAAGACTGTGATTTTTGTGTCATTTTACTTGTCTGCAGCCCTTTATCACTTTACTATAGGCCAATTATTTTACTGTACATTACCAAAAGTCCCTGTCATAGGCGTACTGTACAACTAAGAACCTGAACCATGCTTGTCAGTTTGTTTCAATGCGTGCTTGTATGTCAGTTTTCTTGGTGATGGGGCTGAATGCACTGCTGGGGCAAAGTCTGAACAGCCAGGACTTGATCCCAGTCTTTCTACAGCAAAATGCTATCAAATTCTGATTACCTGTCACACCCTATATTGTTGCATGTTTGTATTCCCTGTTTGATTTCCCAACTACATAGTTCTTAACAACGTTGCGCCCAAACTGACTGAAATTTCTTATCTAGGACTTTGAGTTCTTGAAACTCTTGAGCTGCATTTGCTGAAAACTGGAAATGTAATTATGATGCATTGTTGATGAAGGTTCTCAGCCATCCAGGTCAGGGTAATTCTGAGTGCTATATTGTAGGCAACTGTACTCATTTCAGTTTCTTGAGGACGTTTCACCTCTTGCTGACTCGTTGACCCAGCCGGCCTTCATGTGGGTTGCTTGATCTAGGTGAGCCCAGGTGTGAATTATTGTTAAGCTGTCTGGGGAGGAAACTAAGCATTGCATTGTAGGTGGGTGATAGGTAGTGTCGTGGGCCACCTCCTCTATTTGAAGATGGACATTCCAGTTTGACATAGATGGATTCTTTTACTCCTCTTACAAAACATCTGTTGTCTTTGGCCAAGATGTTTACATTGTTGCCCTCAAAGGAATTATGTTTTTCTCCTTCAGATGTAAGTGGACATCAGAGTCCTGACAGGGGTTTGCCCTCTTGTGTTGTGCAATTTGTTTATGGAAAAGTTGTTTTGTCTCCTTCAAATCTGTGCAGTCCTGGCTTGCATTGTTATTCTCAATTTATCTGCAGATGTACACTGTGATGTTGTTGACATCATGAAAGCATTTAAAAGTCTGATCCATCACCTTGTAACAATACACAGATATAATGCACACAATTTAACACATATCCGGTTTAATAATGATGTGCACATTCTGAACAGGTTTATTGTAGTCACACAATAATACCAGCAGGGATAAAGAGTGGTAGTGAGCTGCAGTCCAGCTGCGCGCACACACACACACACACACCATAGCCATTTTCCTGTTGCCTCCGCGCTCCGCCACGTTGGTTCCCCTACGTGTGTGTCGCATTCTCCTGCGCACCACCAACGTTATGTTTGTGATGAGGCGGGAAATGGCGTCCGCAGACATGGTTGATCAGTGACTAGCCACCGAGCGACAGACCCGCGGGCAGCAACAACCACGGCCCGACCTCTACCGGAGGCCGCCACGGTCGCGGCTGAGAGCTGACAACGCTGCGGCACCTTTCGAAGAGCTCCCTGTGTCATCAGTAAGTAACGAACAACGCCAACATGTAAACAAAAAGGTTTGTCCGCCTGATAGCCCGACCGCTGCTAGGTTAGCTAGCGGCTAACGCTAGGCAGCGAAGGGGGCGTAGTCATGGCTGAAAATAGTCATGGAAGCGAACAAAATGACGCGTTAGCCAGAGCGGAGCTAGCTGGTTATGGAGCATTGTTGTACCGAGGGATTGATGGATAGTTTGCACGTAAAACACGAATATGCTAACAGGGGGGCGTGCGAGGTGTGCTGTGGCAACTAGAGTCGATAATGTCACGGCCTTGCTTTTGCTGCCATTGGCGTTATGTTAGCCTGAATGCTAACTGTTGTCGCTTGCGTTAACTAGCAGCGTAGCCCAACCGACAGCATCTGGGGGTAACTTACGTTTAGAAAAAAATTCCAGTGAATAGCAGATTTATTAACATGACAGACACCAGGTGTGGGCACGCTAAACCCCTTTATCCGACCAAATGTGGGAAACGAGCGTCAAACCAGCGGTGGCTGTACATGGGGGTTTTGATGCTAAATACCCGCAGCTGGTTAACGTTAGCGGTAGCTGACGTCGTTGGTGTTGATACAGCCTACCCGATGTTACATAACGACAGTCATCGAGGCTGTTGTGCTCCCAAATCTGGTTAATCGCCAATTACCGAGCGCACAATTGAGCACACATACCTGCTGAAAACATTTTCACTCAACGCCAGCTCAATTTGATGATATTTAGGGGCTCGCATTTCCGACTAGCAGCAGTGTTTATCACGTACACCGCCCACTCCAGTCACCGGCTGCCTGACACACTGTACGTTTTGTTTTAATAACAACTGGTGCGCTGAACTTTGTTTATGATGTCCTCAAGTGACCGTGACGACCCAAACATCGCATCTATACTCAACACGTTACTGTGATCACAACTGTGTGTGACTATTCTTAATTTCTACAGTGTTTGACAGTCTTGTATGTTTCTCTTCTTTCACCGTGTATCATATTTAAAGGGGCCTTACACCAAATGCAAACACCCGTAATTGATGCGTCTGAGGGCTATAACAAAAAAATTCATATGTCCAGATCTACTGGGAAAATAATTTTCTTGCACTACAAAGTGGTTGCCAACATCTATTGTTGTCCTCGGTTGTCAAGAGAAGTGGAAACAGGAACTGAGCAGTTGCAAACTGCAAAATAGATGGTAAGATGATATGATGACATGTTAAAAGGTGAACAGTACTCAAGAGTTGAGCCTAAATGTCCAATGACATGGTTCTTATCTTACTTACACTGTGTAAATTGTTTCATAAGTAACAAGAAGTTGCAGCACAGAAACATAAATGTATCACAGTTTGAGATAAGTAACTATATCTCCCTTGCAATGTTTGTCTACTTTGGTCGCACTTAATAATACACATCATTAATAAATGGTGAATTTATAGCTAATTAAGCTTTCATTAATAGTTATTTTATTGTTAAGAAATGGGATACTTTATAAACAAAAAATAATTAAATGGTGTATAAAGATTTAACTGTTCGTTAAGGGTGAAATAACTATTAATAACTACATTTAAGGAGTCCTTTAAAACACATAAAGTTTTTCAGGCTCTTTACATTATGCCTTATAAAGCCCGGTATCTCTGGTGCAGTACCCAAGAGTTGTCCTTGGCACAAAGTCGCAAAAACCCTCAATTACTCTAAATTGACATCAAATATTTGTTCAAATATATAACATTGTTTACTTAATAATTTATCATACAATTCCAGATTTTGATCAATATTTGCCAGTTTAAGACTTTTTTTAGGAGGAAGTTATGTGTGTTTAGACAACCTGTAACATTCAACAACAGGAGGGGGATTTGTTCAGTGCAGCAAATTTGAAAACTGTAGTTATTTTTTTCAGATTACAGTACTGATTACATTTTTAAAGGATTTTGTCTTATTTTTTTCACCTCTTGTCAGATTTTTCTATGTGACGTCGGAGCATGATGAGGCTGAGAGTGCGTAAAGCTCCTCAGCAGCCGAACCCAGGCCGTCGAACCCACCCATCCCAGGCCAAAAGGAAACACTGTGAAGTGGAGCCATCCCCGGTGAGAGGTCGAGGCAAAATGCAGAAGAATGAAACAGGCCTGTTCTCCACTATAAAGAAATTCATCCGTGGAAATGCAGTCAAGGTGGGCTTACATCTGGAATCACATCTGCTTTTTTTCCCTCTGCTATAACATGATATTACGCTGTAGGAACACACGCTTTATTTTATGCAGAATAAAAGCTGTGCCTCAGCTGCACTTTGTGACTCACACATAATAGGTAGGTGTTTTTAAATGCTTAACAGAAAGTCTCAACACAGTCGACATTGTTTCCTGCTGGCTTTTCATACGTCTCTGTCAACTTCCTCTATTTTCAGTCTGGCAGCTGTTCTAAGTTTTAATGATTGATGGTCTGCCTATTGTAATTGTAAAACCACATACTGTGTGTTTGTTTTACTAAATTTTACTAATTTAACCCAATCTATCCCAATGTCGGAACAGAGTCATTTTAAGTGAAAGTCTGAATGGTAAACTTACTAATGGGACCTAGTAAGACTTTCATGTATTGTGTTACATTATTGTAAAGAGTTCAGCAACAGAAAGTAAAACATGTGCAGAGTGAAATTAATTAATAAATATATTGTATGCTTGCACAAAATCACTTGATTATCTTTTCCTGAGTTTTTAAGAAAATAATTGTTTGTATTGATCACATCTTTTTCACTGCTATTTGTTGTATTACATATTATAATTGAATGACTAAAAAGCAACCAAAAATAGTGAAAGTTAAATAATGTGCCCGATCCTGTCTCTCTGTTTTTATTGTTCTCAGGTGGAGCAGGATATCCCCGCCAAGAGAAGTCGTATTGATTGTAATTCTGAAAGCGATCTAATTACTTCATCACCACAGACTAGAGGCCTTCCGAACAAAGCAGTCCCCAGAGTTTGCCGTAAAAGCCCAAATAAAGGTACGACAGACCTGATAAGAAGTGTGGCTCACCTTGTCATTTTAACATATACTTATTTTTTGAGTTGTTAAATAAGGAGATTATGTACCTCTCCTGTTTTTTTTTTTTATAGACACAATGACCTGCAACAGTAAACCCTTGAAGCCAAATGGTAAACTAGAGGCCCCCGTTGAGGCAGCAAGCAGCCCACCACGCACCACCCTGCTTGGAACCATCTTCTCTCCAGTCTTCAACTTTTTCTCACCAGCAACTAAAACAGGTAAACCAAAATGATTTATTAAAAACGTTTTTGATTTTAAACCGGATACCACTTCAATGGTTTATGAGAAAACCTTTTTTTGATATGTGACTAAGTGCTCTGAACAAACTATGCTGACCATTCTCGTTCCTCAGCCACTCCTGGTTCAGACTCTCCTGGCCAAGCGGTGGAGGCAGAGGAGATCATGAAACAGCTGGACATTGAGCAGGCAGAGGAAATGCCAAGCAGCACTCTCACATCCACAGAGGGCATCACTCCATGTCACACTGCTCCGATGTTACCACAGAGGCTTCAGATTACCTCTGATACATCCATAGAAGAAGGGGAAATCGTCACTGAAACTGACATGCCACCATTAACAGGTACTGCTCTCACATAAGATTCAGACTCATTCTTTTAATTTGGGAAACTTTCTCGATATAAGTACAATCAAGAATAGACATGTAACAGATTTTCTTAGCCAGCCATTTAGTTCAATAATGCATATAGATGGATTAATAAATTATAGGTTATAAGAATAAAGCATCTTTTATTTTGAAGTGTGGAGGATGAATTGAGGAGTCTCACAGCCTGAGCAAAGAAGCTGCTCTGTAGTCTGTTAGTACAGTGGCCGAGACTCTGTCTCTTGCCAAACAACAGCAGGGTGAAAAGACTGGCTGGAATGGTGTTGTCTTGTAGTATTATCTGGGCTCTTTGTAGACACCTCACCTCACAGATGTCACTGACATTCAGCAGATGAGTACCAATAATTCTCTGGACAGTTTTAATCACCCGCTGATGAGCCTTCCTGTCCCGGGCTTTGGTGGGTGTCCGCGGATGGAGACACTGCCATGTGGAAACCTATGCCATGCCAGTTTTCACTGTCTGTGTCTTTTAACAATAAAAGTTGACAATAGTCTAACCTCCACTTCATCAATAAATAATTCAGAGTGGAAGTGAAACTGGAACTTTAGCTTCTGTTCCATAAGCAAGAAAACCTCATTGACTCAGTAAAAAAATAAAAATCCAGGCTCGAAACAGCCTTTCGCAACAGTACACGTGTGATTCACTCCATATGTTTAGATAAGGGTGGTTATTTTAAAACTATGATCTAATAACCTTGTTTGTGCAATATGTCAGCTGTTAGAATAGACCAGACCTATTCACCTTGTGGCATGTGAGTGTATGAATATGACTCTTTAACAACCTCATTCTGGCCCTTTAATCATTTTGTTAGTAGGCGCATTAGCCCATTCGTTAACTATGTCTTTTGCTAAGCACCAAAAAAGACTTTCTTCATTAAATCTTTTGACCCAGGCTGTTAAAGCAGAAGGTATTCACGAGAATCAAACTAACAACCTATATCTAAGAATAAAAGGTTAATTGTTTTTGTTTTTCTTGAACTAGTGTGTAAGTAATGTTTATTTTTTTCCTTCTTTTTTTTAATTATGAAAACCAATAAAGTTGAAGAAACAAAATATAATGTTAATAGTTGTTCCACAAACATTCTGAGCGCAGCAGTTCAGAACTAGGGGATGTAAAGGGAAGGGCCCTTGGCACTGCCACACATCATTGTTCAAACGCGCTGTATACTAAAACTTCAACTGTTGTTGAAGGTTTCAAACAGCTGCTATAGTGGATAGTGACTTGTCCTCAGGAATATGACAGAAAGACAGACAACATGAATGTTTGAGAGGTTACACTAATCAACAGAGATTGTGGCAGTCATCTCTGTGTCTCTCTACCACTCAATAAATCAATCAATTTTCCACCCCTCTTTGTTCATCAGCTCCTGGTTGTATGCCTGATGGTGGTTACACACACACGTTACCTCCAGCGCCTGCAGAAACCTCATATGATGAGGACTGGGAAGTTTTTGATCCGTAAGTTTTTCAAGCACCAACAATAATAGCTCTATCTATCTATCTATCTATCTATCTATCTATCTATCTATCTATCTATCTATCTATCAACCCTGCACTTGTGAAAAGACAAAAGGTTTTATGATCAGAAGTTCTTCCACTTGAAGTCACATTCAAGGTCACATTGCAGCAAGGTCTATTCACACACCAAAATGCAATATGAAACTTAACACCACCAGATGGCAGTAAGAACATGACTGCCGGTCTGTGCATGAGTTCTCTGTGATGACATGTGAGACATTGTTTACACCAACATTTTATTTCAACTTCAGTGGATTCACGTGTGTTTTGACCTGCCAGGATCTACAGTGATACAAGACAATATTTTCTTGGAAAATTTCTGTTCAAGTGGTGAATAGACATGCAAATTTGGCTTACCAATTGTGTTATTGCTTTGCCAGGACAGTCCATGTTTGTTTTTTAAATGTGATCGTTTGATGTTTTCTCTGGTTTTCAAGGTACTTCTTCATCAAGCACGTGCCTCCCCTGACGGAAGAGCAGTTAACACGCAAACCAGCGTTACCTTTGAAAACCCGCAGCACACCAGAGTTTTCTCTCGTCTTGGATCTGGTAAGCCATGAAAGGTTTCTTCTGCTGTATCTTGTATTGAAGCTGAACTGACTTTAATGGGTTTTACCATCTTCCATTGTCAGGACGAAACTCTGGTCCACTGTAGTTTGAATGAACTCGAAGATGCAGCCCTGACATTCCCTGTGCTCTTTCAAGATGTAATATACCAGGTACTATCTGTTAAATGTCATTCACTAATTCAAAGGTTTCCGTTTTCTTGCTGCTGTGATTACATTTTTTGTCTCCATTTGTTCTTTTTCAATCTGTAGGTGTATGTTCGGTTAAGGCCCTTTTTCCGTGAGTTTCTTGAGCGCATGTCTCAAATGTACGAGGTGAGATGCCCTTTAATTTCTCCTCCTTGTTTCACTTGACATGCTCCAAGTTGACGCATTCCTCATTTACTGCTGTCCATTCAAAATTTCAGATTATTCTCTTCACGGCTTCAAAGAAAGTCTACGCTGACAAGTTGCTCAACATCCTGGATCCGAAAAAACAGTTGGTCAGGTCAGTGACGATACAAAACTCTGAAACGGCTTTGATAATAGAGCGTTTTGTAATAGTCCCAAAGTGAGAGGAAATTGTTTGATATACCTTATTCAATCAGGAAAGTCAGCTGGGAATGAATCAAAGATAATTCCAATAAGTGGTAGTGTCACATCACATCACTGCTGCTGGACACCAAAAAATACATGTTCTGGGGCGTGCTCTGTAGTGTTTATACGAACGGTTTCCATTGTGCTGTTTTCAAGTTAATCAAGTTTGCTTGTTGGAATGAGCTAGCAACAGCTAAACAAGCAGCAAAATACTGTAAATCGATCGGCCAAAACATTAAAACCACTGACAGGTGAAGTGAATAACATTGGTCATCTCTTTACAGAGCATGCTCTGCTTGGAAACTTTCTCTCCTGGCTTTCATGTGAACGCTACTTTGACATGCACCACCTCCAAGGAGGCCTCACCTTTTATTCACTTCACCTGTTGGTCCATTTACTGCTGTGGCTGATCAGTGTCATCATTAATGTTGTGTTTTTCCTCCATACACACAAACGCTGTCTGATCAGGCCATCTACACCTCTGACTCCTAAAATGTGTCTAGAGCTTCAGCCACAAATACAATCTGTAAAATAGTCTGGTTGGACGTAGCAGTAACTTCCTCTTCCTTTTTACAAACGAGCAGTTGTGAGAAGAAGCCTGTTCTGTTAATTAAAAACAGACTTTAAATGTTCACATAACTGCGTAATGCTTGTGTGGGCTCCTTCATAGTTAGCATGATGTGCTTAAGAAGTCTTCTGTTCCATACAAGTACAATCAGATATTGTCACTTAATTCCATTTGAAAATTAATTGTGCTTTTATTCCTAATTATTGAGGATGTTTATAAAATGTTTTCAGTTCCTTTTATTTGTTTTTGCTTGTTTATGGCTCAAGAACTTGTTTGAGAATCATTCTCTCACTGTGTCTTTTAGGCATAGGCTATTTCGTGAGCACTGTGTGTGTGTTCAAGGAAATTATATTAAAGACCTTAACATCCTCGGACGAGATCTTTCCAAGACGATAATAATCGACAACTCACCCCAAGCCTTTGCCTATCAGGTAAAACTTTCTCACAGCAACAAATAAAGCACTTTTCTAAACTTTGCTAATGTTTCTATGACACAGTGATTCTAGAGCAACGGTTTTTTTCTTTTTCAGCTTTCCAATGGGATCCCTATTGAGAGCTGGTTTGTGGATAGAAATGACAATGAGCTTCTAAAGCTTGTTCCTTTCCTGGAGAAGCTCGTGGAGCTGGTATGTATTTTGACTTAAAATATTTCAACCTCTGTCTATATTCCACCTACTCATCCACATGGACAGCCTCAAGACTAGACGCACGGACACACTGTCCGTTTAATATTACACATAAAGTCTCATATGAGAGGAAATATAATCAATGTAGGTACAACAGAACCTGTGTTACCCTGATAGATGGAAAGATTAATATGGATAAAGTCACAAGGTATACAATTGGCACTGGTGACCTATTGTTACAATATAACTCACAAGAATCCACGTTTATAAATCTCACTGTCAGATAACCCTGTCAGATATCTTCTACGTATCTGTAAGGATAGTATAGGAATACTAAAAGGCACCTGAAATGATGAAGTAACCTAACTGAAGCTCTGGTTTTAAAGGTCAAAATGTTTCTGTTTGGTTGAGGGCATTTTTTTGATTGCATGCTGTAATTTTCTTGTGCAGTCCTGCTGATTAATATAACACACTATCTGCTGACTTGATTAAATATGTTTCATCATAATGCAATTTCACGTAAAGGCTCAGTGTTCTTGTATAGGCACAACTGGAATAATTCACTTAATAACCTCTCGATTTAATATGAAATGAGATTTCTGAGACATGGTGGTTTGTCAGATTTTTGCTGGGAGCTTTTGGTAAATATGTTCAGGTTATCAATAGTTTCGCCTGTGTTATAAGTTCTACCTGCATAAAAGTTTTAATGTTCAGTTTTTCTGGAATGGATGTTGTAGTGCTGTTTGATTGTGTTGTGTATGATTAGAGATAATTCTAAGATTAACAACTCTGCAAACTACACCAACAAAACACCTCTTAAACAGTTTGTACAAAAACTCAACATTATACCCTTCATTAATTTATTGCACAACTATTACATTTAGGTTGATTTATGATTGCACATAGGCTCTATGCAGAACCAACACCATAACCTACACAAGTTACAAGATTCTAGAAATCTCGTTTGGTCAGCCCACGCAGCTCCCTTTTCACCTTTTCAGTTTGTCCACAGCTGTGAAGCTAGAAGCCAGACACTGAGGAGTCTGTTTTCTTGTAGTTTTTGAAATGACTCTGTGCTCTTTATCACAGAATGAAGATGTCAGACCGCACATCCGTCAACAGTTTCGCTTGCACGACCTCCTTCCTCCAGACTGAAGACCTCGTCCTCGTCTCTCAGTTAAAGATGGTATCATTATTGGAAAAAAAAAAGAAACTGACCCTGAAGGAAATATTCAATGGATTTTCTCTTTGCAAACAAAACATTGCCATTATTATTATTAATATAATTTTTTTAATCATGCAAAAAATTGAAAGCTGTGTTTGGGTTAAAAAGCCCTGGATGTTTTTCTACCCACACACTCAAACCAGACTCTTTGAAGACGGCCTCCTGGAAGGTTTTTTGTCTTTTTAAAGAACCATTTTGGATTGACAAAACTGAATGTCATGCAGTGTTGGATTTTATGGACCTTGGTGGCTTCAGCCTGACCTTGACCGGCCAGTCAAACCTGTATAATATTCAATCTATTACCTTGTAAATATATGTACATATTTTTTTTTCTTCGAGGTTTTTAAGTCATTTTATTTTCACTTCAGATTTTAGTATGTATTCTTTGATTCGGTTGCTTTTATAAACCAACAAAATGTTAGTGTGTTTTTGTTTGAAGTTGTTGATAAACAGCTGCTTTTCTGTTGTATGCCTGCATTATTCCTGTGATGCTTTACTCCATTACATGCAGTTGTCTGTAATAAGGTGCAGTTTAAAAAAAAAAAAGAAAAAATAATCTTTGGGAGGAAAATGTTTCTGAAACAATATTTTAAAGTTATGTAATGTAAGCTAGAATAGAGTCTCAACCGAATACAAAGCCATAGTGGCTGAATTCTAATTTTGGAGATTTGTATTTGAGAGTCCATTTCTGATCTCGACACCTCAGTCGTCCTCTTTAATGAGGCGTGAGTGGGGGTGGGGGGTTCAGGCATCTTGCACTTTGACATCCAGCCCTTTGTAAGTTGATGTAAAATGTCACTTTTCTACACAGGTGTGTCCCACCTCGATTTGTTATGTGAGGGGAAGAAAAAATGAAATTGTAGCACCAGCAAATTGCCAACATGTTTGCTTTTAAATCTTGTTTTCCAAAACGTCTTGTATGTGGGATCTTAATGATGTAGGAGTCACAAGTTTTATTGACTATTGAATGATCACTCCTGTTGTATTCAGTGTTACTTAATGGTTTCCTTGAAAATAAATACATTTTTATACGAATCGGAGCTTCCTTCTAATAATTTAAAATGCAAAACCTTGGGTATATTTATAAATCCAACAATTAAGGGAAAATATGGAGGAAACTCAAAAAAAAAAATTCTTCTGGATCATCACTTACGACCCACTAGAAGCGTGAGACTGCTGTCTGCCTGTGTTTTCAAATGACATTGCTGTTCTTGGGAGGTTTCTGTTTGGCAGCTGCTCTGGGGAAAGATTGATTGATTGTTGAGTCTCAATAGGTTGTAAGAGACTGACACTGTGGGTTGGTAGCCTGGCAACCAAAGCATCAGTATTTGACGACCTAGGGATGAGACTAAACAACCAGACAGCAATCTACAAATCATGCTTAATATACCTTTAAAAGTGTACAAGATAATTGAGCTTGACATATGAGTTTGGAAATAAAATGTATACTGAAGGGCTTCTAACTCACCAAGTCATACTGTATTCCCCAGCAGATTTAGTTTGCTCAACTACCATCAAAGTCTCAATGTTCAAACTTTCCATGCTCACCCTTAAACAGGTGAGTAGAAACACATGTGCTTACAAAAAAAACTTGGACTTGTAGTTTAAAAAAAAAAATGTATTAAGCAAACTGGAAATGCTTTTTTTGAACTCCATGGCAAACTCAGAGCCTATTAGATTATCATGAACAAATACATTTATATTATTCTGACATGTTTACCTCCATTATGTTTCCAAAGTTTTTAATTAAGCAGGACACTTACCTTGATTTCAAAAACTGCAAAATGCAAATCCTTTGTGTCATTCTTAAGGTGCACAATAGGTCATTTTGTATTTTATATTATTTTTTGTATGACACAAAATGCCCCAAAAATTATTGTGTGAACTGATTTTAAATTAGGCAAATATACTGATTATTTTGATATTTGTTTTTCTGCTGTCTGTCCTTATGTAAAAAATATTTAAAAGTGTTGAAATATGTCTATCTTTGTAGTATTTAATCACCCTAAAATTAATTAGATTTGGTAGCTGTGAAGGCAAAAACACAACAACATATCACAAAACACAGCAAATGTTTGTTTTTTTTCTGAAACAAGTTTTTCCTCTTCTTTTTCTTTAGTTAAATGTTGTGTTTTCTGAAATGTTGTTGTGCTGACCCTCAGGGCCACCGTATATTGGGTCAACTTATTGTACTCTAGCCGTTTGCCGCTCCTTAAAAAGGGAGCCAGATAAAAGGAAAAAAAGAGGCATTTATATTGAAACCTCCTGTGTAACCTGATAGACATCCAGTAACAGTGGCCATCTTTTATTGTTATGCACACCACCTGCCAGAGTTTTTTATTCAGAGATACGTAAGTTACGAGATGTCCTGATCAGATAACCTGCTGCAGGATGTCTTAATCCTTTTGTTCTTTCAAGAAATAGGTCATTACCTGATTGTAGGTGTGCACTGAATTACCCCTTCCAGAGGTCATGTGACTCCAAATACAAAGGGGGCCAGTCTTCATCAGACTTATCTGACGGTGTTCAGAAGTAGGAATCATTTCAAAACAAAATCACACTGTTGATAGTGTGCAGATAAGACGTGGGGATAATTAACTGTGTATTTAGACGGAGTGAATCCCACCTGCCCTCCTCTATTGGCTGCTGGTGGGGGGGTGGAGGTTGTGGCTCGTAAACTGTGAAGCCTTGCTGGTGTGTTATCCAAAGGGGCCGACGTGTATATAAAAAGGTGGTGGCAGGTGTTTTTCAACATTAAGTCGGTGTTATGATGTGGGTTCTCTTCTTTCTGAGTGCCTTGTTGGGGGCGTTGGGGTCAGAGGAGTCGACCTTTGGAGCAGCTCAGCAGCTTCAGGCCCTCCACTGCCCGCCCTGCGAGCAGATCCACTGCTCCTCCCGCCGGGCGCTGAAGCTGCAGTGTAAAGGCGGCGTGACGACAGGCGTGTGCGGCTGCTGCCCCGTCTGCGCCAGGGTGGAGGGGGAGAGCTGCGGGGGAACATGGGACTATCTGGGCAAGTGTGACGAGGGACTGGTGTGTGTCTACCAGGACTCTGCAGCGGACAGTCCAGACGCAGAGCGCGCAGGGATCTGTGAAGCGGGTGAGACAGTTTATAACCTCAATTAGTATCAAGGAGGTAGAGTGTCCTTGATTACTGTTGATCATTGATTTATTCCACATGCCACAGGAGCCAGACAAGAACGTTTCCTGCATCACAAATTTGTCAGTAATATATGTTTTTTTTAAACATGTAATTTATATTTAAGTTGATGCATCATGATTATGTTTATAGCTATAACATTTTGGTATGCACAATTTAGAAATGTTTGCAAATCTTACATGTTAGAGGCAATCTTTCAACAAAACAAATCTTTACCTCAAAAAGTCAATAATTTAGAGACCAAAAAAAATTATAAAAAAATATGCAAAAAATAGCAACAAAGAAAATCTCCATAGCAAATAAAAGCCTTGTCAGAAAAATGCACCAGGAAGTTTTGAAAGCACATGTAGCCATCATGCAGAAGAATTGCTCCTGTCAGTGATTTATTCATTTCTATTACAATATTGTATAATTATTACAGTTTTTATTAATTAGAATATAAGCTGTATTTTACTGTGTAAGATAACTGATGGGAGCCAGTTTTGACTATCGTATTTAAACTGTTGGGCAGTGAGTTATAGTTTGAAAACTGATCTTTATAATATTTGGATCCACAAAGTAACTCATAACTTTGAACTAAATGTGAAGTAAAACGTAACATATTTCCCTGTGAAAGAAGAAGAATAAGTGCAGATCAGCATTAAAAGGAAAAACTCAAACTTTACCAAAACTTGGACCACGTTAGGGTCATTGGAGTAGGAACGGTGCCAATGTGGTAAATCTTGATTGCGAGCTGTGAAGACTGATAGTGTGGTCAAGGCTTCCTTTGATTCAAAGGTTTCTGCTAACAGTTAAGCCGTAATGACACCTCTTATCTCTTCTTGGTAAAAGGAGTTGTCGCTGGCGCTGATACAGTATCAGACGTAGTACGAGATTAGACATTTTTATGTTGTGTTGCTGCTCTGGAAAAGATGTCAATAATACGTTTGACACATCTCGTGAATGAAAAAACTCACACTTGCGTTTGTTTGCAATGTGTGTTCGTGCAGTGATTAAATCTTTGGATCCAGAGAGCTGCCTCCCAGAATGCACCAGGGAATACTGTCAGGCCAACCCCTCTGAAATCTGCTCTGCCAGGTGAATAATAATACAAATAAAAATACATAAAGATGTGTTTCCCATTATATCTTCTTGTGCTACATTTACTAACTGAGATCTGATTTCCTGCTCTGTAGATTTGTGTCTCTGGAGAAGACAACGTGCCAGGGCTCCTGCCAACACACCTCCTGTTCAAGCTGTCTGCTGCTGAAACCTCCATCCTGCCCTCAGACCTGCAACCACTCTGATGCTTCCTGTCTGCACCGCTTTGGGAAGTGTGTGCACAACCACCTGACAGCCCCTCACAGTCACGTATGCCACAACAACCTGCAGGTAGGTGAAGAGAAAAGCACCAGAAACTGCTCTGTAATGCCTTAAAAACACTTGACCCGTCAATAAACTGTGTTGTGTCTTTATTTTTCTCTCTGTAGGGTCAGACTGAGGGGCATTTTCGGTGTTTGGTCCCGGCCTGCCTGACGGCGTCAAACTAATTCCAGGTGTGAAGACTGGAAACCCAGAGAAAACAAGCCCGTGTAGCAAAATTGAAATAAAGGCAGCTATCTATAAATATGTGTGTATAGATGAAAAATAATTTTGTACGAAACATAAAGTTGAGTGAAAACCTGTGACATTTTATGTTTTTATTTTTTTTTAAATAATGAGAAAATAAAATTGTGTGTACTCTTCTTTTATTGCTTTGGTTGGGACAATGGTGATGTTTTAACCATTGATGATTGTGTTGGCCGACCTCTTCCAGGTTTTTTTTATTGCGCCGTCACTTGCTGTACATTCCGTTGCCTTTCTTTTTCCAAGTTGACTTTAAGAGATACGCAGAAGAATTCCATTGTACCTGTACCGTCCTATACCTGTGCAAATGGCAATAAAAATCTAATCTCCAATCTCTAATCAGTAAGCTTCTGTGTCAGGTTTTAGCAGTCGTTTTTACATAGTTTATTCTATTTTTCTACCTGACTACAAGAATAAATTCCCTCCGAGGACATAAAGGTACACAAGTTAAATGATACGCAACACCTGTGCTGCATGTGAAATGCCTGATTTCACTCCATGTATTGGAACTTATCGTATTGTTGATCGCAAAATTCCCCTATTAGAAGCAGTGACTAGATGATGGTAATTAATGAAGCACAAGGGCGTCACTTTATGTTAGAAAGTGGTCAGGACATCCAGGCTCAGATGAAGAAGAAGAAGTAAATATTGTAGCATTTGACATTTTAGAAAATGGTTTAGAGTTAGAAGCAAGCAGCACTATGATTTAAGTATAATATTATAAGTATAGTATAGTATAGTATTATAAGTACAATAAGTATTAAATATGATAAATTGACAGCAGTCAGTTTGCTAATGGAGAGCTAAGTGTCATTTGTTAGTAAACATTTTTCGGTGCAAACTGTTTCCGTAAATTGTTCATAAATGATGTTTTTTTTTATAAAGGGATTGGGGGAAAAAAACTCAATTTCAAGGAGTGGCGGGGACAGTTGGTCCACACATTCATGTCCCCCTGAGGATAAATCCCCTGACTTGTCATCAGCACCATCAGATTCAAATCGTTATTTGTCCTTTTCTTTAATGACCAAATACCTGCAAAACGGACATACCTATCAGTCTCGGTTGTACTTTATGTTGAGTTTTAAATAGTAAGTGCTACCAGCCAATCAGACGTGTGATTCAAGCCATTTTGTCTTGGCCCAATCAAGTACTTAATTAGAGTCGGCTCCTGCAGTCTTACCTGAAAATATCCAGTCTTTATCAAGAACAAAGACGGGGAATCAGTATTTACTTAGTCTTATAACGATAATATTGTCACTTTTAAACAATTAAATGCCGACAGTCAGACAAAAACAGACAAACTGAAAAATGAACATGGATAAGTCATTTCAGATTTTATATCTCAAGCCAAGTCACAAATCTTTAACTTGAGCTAACAAAAAAGTGACTTGAGTTGTCTTGAGTCCACATCTCTTATGCTGACACACATTACTAAGATAGTGATAAGTCAAACATTATATGTACTAAACATCAGCATGTTGACACTGTCATTGTGAAAACGTTAGCATGCTGGCATTAAGCTCAAAGCACTAATGTGTCTAGCCACAGACTGACAGAGCTGACAGCTCTCACATCTGTAAACTCTTGGCCTTGTTCTTACATTTAGTCTTCAGCAAAGAACTGTGTTTATAGAGAATGATTGAACCAATTTGGACGCAAGAATTGAGATAAATGAAGAGGAATAACACAGGTCCAACAGCATATCATATGACACAGTCATATCGGTCCAGCTCGGTGTCTCAAATGTTAGAATTGTTCCCATTTTGGGCGTTTTTCTGGATCACAGGATCAAGTGAAGCGTGTTGAGTCCCCTCTGCCATCACTGCCCCCCTGACAGTTGATGGTTATTGAATAACAGATGGTTTATGAGGCAGCAATAATGAAGCTTGTACAGAAAGGGAATAAAGTGTGGACCAACAATGGACAGTTTGTTCTGTGTCCTTCGAATGTCTGATGTTTCTGAGTCGGTTTATCTGGAGGATTTCGCAAGAAGGAATCTGATTTTATACCAAAACAAAGGCCTGTGTTTTCTTTTATCGTCTCTTAACTTGTGAGTCAGCTGCATCACTAAAGTAGTGCGATATCTAAATAATATCTGGCATCTAATAAGACAAAAGAGCAATGTGCAGCTCCCTGTCTGAAACAAGTGCCAGGAGAGGGAAACATGAGCAAATTAACAAGAAATTTAGCCTGTGCCGTCAGTATTGTACACGCAAATAAAATCTGGCCATGACAGACCTACCTGAATATATACAAATATAAACATACATTTATATATATATATAAACATACATTTATATATATATATATATATATATATAAATGTATGTTTATATATATATATATATATATATATATATATATATTTACATATATATGAAATCTGTATCAATTTCTAAATGAAGCACTCCATTTTTGTTAATAATTTGTCATCTTACAAGGTTGTATGACGAACCACAAGTCAACTATCCAGATTCTCCTGCTTTTGATCACTTCTCGTGCCTCTAATTGTAGACACACATCATCATATCAGTTGTCTATTAGAACGACAGGATCTGTCACCAAAGCAGGCCGCCTCTGTTATCAATCCCATATAGCCGTCTCACTTTTTTTTTTTTACTGATAAAAACAGAGGATAACAAAGGACTGTCTGCGTGCCAGCTGTAATAAATGTGCCCCTGTCAAGGAAGCCCATGTTAAAGTTTGAATACAAGACAAAACACGGGAACAATAGAAAAGGACAAGAGATTAGGATGAAGGAGTGACCTTAAAGTAGATGTTGATGTATGGGAGCAGCTGCAGAGATTTCAACATGATTATTTTGCGTTACAGGGATTTTAAACCAGCCTGACAATCATTTAAAGTCAACCATTACACTTTTGAGATTTTTGAATTAACTTTAGAACCAACTCACATCACTCAAACTCTCACAACAATTTAAATCAAAGGTATATTTTTATTTGTCAAAAATGGTAACAAATGTTATAAACGTGTTGCCTTTAAGTGGATCAAACAGCTGACGTCCTTTATTTCAACATGTGGAAGTTCTGATCCACATGTGAAAAAAAAGCCAATCACAAATAAATGAATGTATGTTACTCGCATATTGAAATGTCTTATTTATTTTTCACATGTGGAAAAAAAAGCATATTGTGTGTCATTTCATGTCGAGATTCTAATCCACATGTGAAAAATACAAACGCGTATTAATGTATTCAATCACATGTAACAAAAATGTCATCTAGTCTGAAAAAAGCTGATCTCATGTGAACTTGTCCAGTTGTCCATTATTTTCCTTTCATGTGTTAAGATTTAAGCGAAAATAGCAAACCGCTTGTTATAATGTGGAATTCACATGTGACGAAGCAAATAACTTGATTTAATATTCCATGTTCTGGTTCCACACCTGGAAATAATCTAACCCACATGTGAAAAAAACAAAACAATCATGAATGAACATATATACGTCACATGTGAAATGTACATTTCTTAGATGGAAAAAGCCAATTACTTACTAAAAATGTCCAGTTTACATATAACATTTTCATTTCACATGTGAAAACAGCAGATCGCATGTTTGTGGAAGTCACATGAGAAGAAGCAAATTACACTTAATTTCATGTGAAAAAGACGACCATGTATAATAATAGTTCACATGTAAAGTTTCATTTCACATGTGAAAATAGCAGATCACGTGTGAAAATGAGGAATTCACACGTGAAGAAGCAAATTAAACGACTACATTTTATGTGCCGTGTCTTGTTTCCACAAGTGAACATTTTAGTACACATGTGAAAAATCCAACTATACATGAATGTCTGCAAATCATTCATTCGTGTGTCAAAAAAGCCAATCGCTTGTGAAAATGTCCAGTTGACACATGACGTTATTCCATTTTCACGTTAAGATTATAGTTCACACGTGATCTCTTGTTTAAATGTGGAATTCACATGTAAAGAAGAAAAATTACGCATCATGTTGCTTCCATATTTAGAAAAAAACTTATCCACATGTAAAAAAAGTCAACCACATAGGAATAAATGTTATTCACAGTCAAAATAAAAAATCATTCATGTGTGAATAAAGCCAATCTGTGAAATTTGTGAAAATGTCCTGTTCACTTGACACTAGTTTCTTTTCACATGTTTCACAAAATTTTTGTTTACATGTGAAAATGCAGAATTGAAGATACACGTTATTTCATGTTTCCACATGTGAAAATATTACATTCACAAATTTCACATGTGACTTCATAGAAAAATATATCCAAAATTATTATGAACGAGGTTGTCTGTCTGTATGAACCATTATATAATCATCATGTATAATTACAAAATGTCAGCATAACAATATGGTCACCCTATATATTTTTCCCTCATGAATCTAATTATTACAGTCAGTATGTTAAAGTTAGCCGACAGTAAAGCACGTGTTATAGAAAGCCCCTTCCCATTTATTTTCTAAATCTGAGTGATAGATTCATACATTAAAGAGTAAGCCTTTCAATTAGAACATTGTCATCAGTGAATATGATGAGTTAATGTGCAAGAAAGTCCTCAGTACCTAGATAAGGGTTGAAACAGTATAGTGTGGTATGAAAATTGATTGGTTATCATAACGTGCACGTTCAGTTATCTGCATTACATTATATTTTGTAATGTAGATAATCAAACATAATATTGTGTGAAATTCAAATAAAGCTTTTCCTTCGACCAAAAGACCAAAAATAACTTTTGTTTTCATTCTTTTAGGGGAAAAGTGATAATAATAATAGTGTAATACTGAGATATTTTCTGAGATGATTATCATAAATCTCATACTGTTGCAACCCTAACCTAGACATAACCAAAAACTGCATCTCACCGCTGATCTACAAAACAATGTTTAATAAAACATACAAATTATAGATGAAACATTGCATAACATTTTTTAAATGGTCTTAGCACTCATTTCAACTAAACCAGTACATAATAAGATCCCAATAGCTGCATTTGAGAAGATATTATCTTGTAATAACAGTATTACAGTTATAGTTATTGGTACGGTTAAAGAAAAGAACGATTGTAGAGAAAAAACAGCATTTAAAGGTGCATAAAAGTGGCCTCCAGTCAGTCTCTGATCAGGAAGGCACTGTGATAATAAACATCCAGGCCGTCTGTCCTGCTGTCTTGTCACCTGAACAGTCGGTTCCAAAAGGATACGAAGGCGGTGGAGTTAAAGGCACCGATAAATATGAGTAGCAGAAGGTAGAGACTCATCATGATGGCAAAATGGTGTCTGAGGAGCCACGAGGTGCTGCGGGAATGTCTGAAGAAGAAAATCATAAAAATAAAAAAAATTCAAATTTTTTGTTTTACCAGCAAGAGAAATTATACTCATTTACTTTGTCTTACTTTATTTTCATAAAACAAGAGGCCTGTATTGAACTAAGTTTGTTGTTACAGTTCATACATTCAGGTAACATATGATAGGAATTGTAATTAAAGTTGTTTTAAAACATTCATGCGTTTCTGTTAGGATCCTAGAAACTGTTCCTCTTTTAGGGCCCCAACACATCAAGCCGACATCAAAGCATCAGTGGTGATGAAGGCTGACTATTGCGTTGCCTGGTATGACCAATGTCTCAGCCAAAAAGCTGCACTTGAACACACTGCGAAGATAACAACCAGGTCACAGTAGTCTGTATTTCTAGTAAATTTAAGTATCTATAACAGCATCAACAATAACAACAACAGGAGATTCTTACCTGGACAGGTGCCTCCTCTGAGAGTAAACAAGCAGGTACTTGACGCGCAAAAGCTGATTGTTGGTAACTACAAAGTACTTCTGCGGTACATCCCCTCCTTCGCTGTTCTTTGCTCTTGAGCGCTGTTGGTCAATGATTTCAGAATCTGAAATGGGAGACGAGTGGCTGGTTTTAATTTTGGAGATGTACTGATACCATTTTCTCCTTCCCCTCACTGATTCTGATAACACAACTTTGTGTTTTGGCTGATGCTGATTTTTAAAACAGCTGCAAACTACTAGACCTGATAAATTACATGGTATCGGATCAGTGCATAGACTTGTGTACTCACTGATATGAATAACAATTGTTATTAACAAAAAATAGGGTTGTTCCCGTTCATATATTTAATATGAAGCAATTCAAACACAGGTGTTGCATGATTCAATGTGTTCTATTCTGTGCATGCAGTGAGTCAATGTACCTTTTTTCTTCACCTGGCACTTAACATCTGGGTGATCGATGACTTCGCACAAGGCAACACAGCTGAGCAGTGGACCCAGGAGGCTTTCTCGCCAGCTGCTGCTGTGCGGACTGTAGAGGACAGCCATGCTGAGGTCACTGGTGAGGTAGGTCCCCTCTCCAAACACTGAGTTCTGCACACAACATGCAGAAAAGGTGGACTGAGTTTTTGTGTCAGGCATAACAAAAAATCTTGGATCTCTACTTCATCCTTTAGTATTCTCTGTACTACAACAGCTTCACAAAGTCTTTTCTATTGTTTTATATATTGAGGTTTATATTTACAGTTATTGGCACAGACAAGAAGAAGCAGTGATGCCAGGATTAACCTTGTTGAGGTGACAGTGCAGGCCATTGTGAATGATAGAGTGAAAGTTCTCCAGGCGGCTCCCGTGGAATGCATAGAAGACGTCTCTGTCTGCCCTCGTCTTCTCAAACCTGGCGTTCAACTGATCACAGTATTCCAGCTCAAACAGGAAGTCTGGCACCGGCGCAGAAATCCCTTCATTCTCCGTCAGGTTATAAAGTTTGGCATACTGTTTACGACCGAAGAAACATAGCGTTAATAAAAAATAATGTAGTCAAAGACACTGTTGATCATTCATTCTTGTCATGATGTACCTCTTCTTTCTGTAGTGTCTTCACAGCAAAGCTCTTTGAAGACAGAATCCAGTGTGTGAGAGCCAGGTGATGATCTCCTTCTCTGGGTCGTAGTCTCACCAACTCTCTCACGCTAGGCAAAGACTTCACATCTGCCAACTAAAGACAAAACACAATTTTTGTTTTGTTTATCACACCGTCACAAAAGTAGTGTTGCAAGTACTCACACTTGTCCACAGTATGTCTGGTCTTCCCTTTCACTCTATGTTACACTATATTTTCCTTATATCACATTTCTCTCTGAAACTGAATATGAAATGCATCTATGTCATGACTGCATTTGGCAATGTTGTGTGATTCCACATCAGAGCCAGAGTCTGTACAATTCAATATATGTACATCAAACTGTTCTGAATTCTGAATTTTTGCAAATACCCTAAAAATGATTAAATACTGTGCTTGTAGGAAGTGGATATGAGCAGATTCATCATAGTTATTCTGATTACTTTGACACTTAAGTCCTATGATAGCATGCCAAAGATAGAAATCTTTGTGTTCGGTACCTATTAAACTAAAAAAGATCTTAAATCTTATGTGACTCATAAGCTGTACATTATAAGTGTCTATAAAGTTTGTGTATGTTCAGTGTTTCTCACAAAAGGGATTGTTTATACCTCTGAAACCATTCTCAAAGCCATTTTAATGCTCTGAATCTACATTGGTGGTCTGCAGTCTTGTTCTTCACCTTTATTACTGACACTCAGCAGCATCCTGCAGTACATTACTGCCACCAAGTGAGTAGGTAATGTCAGTGCTTGACATGTAAGCATAAATGTTGCAAAAGTCGGTGTTCAGCAGCTTCTCACTGTCACTACAGCTTACCAGCTCATCAAAGTCCTTATTGTCATCACTTATATATCGAGGAGGAAAAGGTCTGAGCAAAGAGTCTCTCTTATAGCTCTGTGCAGCAGCAACAAACAGGCTGCAGCGGAGGTCTGCTGCTACTGGGTCTCTGTGCAGGCAGGAGCACACCAGCTCTCTGACCGCCTCAGGTGGGAGCGGTGGCTGCATTCCCAGCTCTGTAGACATAGGAGATAAGATAGCACAGCCAAATATTAAGTTAGGTGACAACAGCACAGTGAACACCTAATGACAACATATATTAAGGGGTAAAATAAATACATTAAAAACTGTTTGTAGAGCCAGACTGTGCTCAACCTATCAGAAACTGATTAATCATAACAATTAATATTCTGATTGATATGTAACATTTTTTAAAAGTCATTACATGCCACAACATTTGAATCATCTTCTCTAACTTTGAAGGGAGGAGATGACAGGAATACAAAACACCACCTGACTCATTTTGCACTGTTGTGACCCCTTGTTAAGAAACCAAGCAGGTCAGGTAACTTAGTTAGCTACTAATCAGGTAAACACAAGTTAGGCACGACGTTACTTAGCAGCTGTAACTTTTAAGGTCAACACCGAAACAGAAACAGACACGAACGTCAAACATACAGTTTTTGTCTTTGCTGACGACTTTGCTGGAAATAGCTGACGTTACTGTTTAGTTCCTGTTTTAGCCAGTATTGTTGTTGCTAGTACAGGAGGATGTGAGGAGGCTACGTTAGCTAACATTAGCTGCGCTACAAGTGAAGGGCTGGTAATATCTATCGCCGAGTAACAAATACAGCTTTGTCGGACTACCGCGGGATCTTGAATGTGCAATGAATACATGTCTGTGGCACACAGACCTATTTCACCTGACACACATCAGTTTCATGTCATTATTTGCCGTTACCTTCAGTCTTCCTCAACTCATAGCACAGCAGGAAGAGCTAACGCTAGCTTTAACGACTGGTGCGTTCAGGCACCATGAAATAAACGGAAAGTTTCACATTTAAGCGCATGGAAGAAACGTGTAAACGTAAACATGGAGGATAAGAAATGCGTAGGGGAGTATGCTATTCAATATAAAGGGAGAGCACACAACTACTGTTGACAAAAAACGTTAACACTTGTTTCGTGTGCATATTTAATCTTCACTTTACTTTGCGCCGGAAGGAGGAACCATACATTTACGAGTAACTGTGAACGCAGCATTCATCTCACTGTACTGATGTCCAGAGAGCCACAGCAGCAATAACAACACTCTCTGCAGCCCAGAGAGTACAGAGTACATTCAGTCATTATTTGTTATTTCCGCCAAATCCAGGCAATATAGAATTTAGCATTAAGCTAGGGAATTACTGAGGTGCAATATTTGGGCTGCCAGGTTGTTGAGAATCTGTTTCTCACTTTCTAATTGTGCTATTCTGTCCATTCTGTTTAAATAAACTTGCCCTGCCCACAATGTTTTATTTGGGCTGAAATACTTCTGAAAAAGAGGGAAATTGACTTCTGAAACATGTAAAATAGATTGTATCCACCTCTATATTCATGTCCCCAATACAACTTTTTCATTTTTTGCTGTGATATTTGCATAATAATGTATTTAATAGTGTCTTAACTGGCAACCAATCAAATTAGAGTGTGTAATGACTCCTCTGATTTTCAGCACTGTGGACAGCATCAGCGAGGGGCGGAGTATGTTGACCTATTTCTGTTTTTTCATTGGTCATTTCAGGCCAGCAACAAATCCAGTTCTTTGTCCCGGCCCTGGTTGTATAGAGGACTGAAACTGACAAAATAAAAAATAAAAAAGGGAAATGAATAAGAATCAATCAAAATTGTGAAATCAGTTTCTTGTGGAAGATATAATCACTACGAACCTTTACAAAGTAGCACAACAGAATATAAAATAGGAAACAGGTTGTTCTAATGAGGAGTGGGACTGTATGGAAAATAGATATGTTTTGCATTGTCATGTAGGTTTCAGTTTTTATTTTTTTTATAATGAACAGGGGTTGCTTAATTATCTGAAATGGCAAAACATTATTATTTTATTGTTATTTTTTTATGATTCTATTTTTTTCCATTCTCTAATATTTGTTGATGTGCAAACTTACTTATTTACTTTTAAAAAAAGTCTCAATAAATATATTCATACGCCAAAGAATGCACCAAAAATGAATTTTAAAAAGTAATGTAACCTATAATTAATCTATAAGATGTGGATAATGACTACATTTTTTGGTGCACTGTTCCTTTTAATGAGAGGATTTGCTGTTTTTTTTTTTTTAATTGAAGATAGACTATTTTTGAGATTTGGTCAGACGAAATGGGACATCTGTTTATTCATAAATGTATTAAATTTTAGAAATATTTATTCACAGATCTTATTCTGTATTCTCCTCCATTTATTTCCACAAACTTAATTGATGATGTTTTTGTTTTTTTTAACATTTGGTCATATGTTTGTGCCTTACAAAAATGAGGGAGTGCATTTAATGTTATGTTGATAAATGTATTGAGGGCATTTGTCTTTTTATTTAATTTTGTCAGTCTGGGTCCTCCATACCGGTCCTGCCCAGGCGGTAAAGCTGACGGGGGTGGGGGTGGTGGATGGGGGGTGGTGGAGGGGTCTGTGCCATGGTATGTGCGTAAAGAGAAGACCTGACGTCACGTGACCGCCTCTTACTCCCGAAAACCATCATTTGAGGAATAACGTAACATCTTTGTGTCTCAGCAGCGCCGGATCTGTTTCCTTCCTCTCTGTTTTCATGCCGATGAATCCATAGGATGCTGTTTAACCGACCGGAGGGATTCTAGCCACATTTATTGGACTAAACAGGAGGTAAGGCGTTTTGATCGCGGCATTTTCATTCATTTACACCCCATGTAGGGAAGGAGGGAAACAGATGCGTTAATGTAAACCGGATACTGGCTTCAGTAACACACACACACACAAAAATGCGAAAAGCTCGAAATCTGTATCCAGGTTTGGTTTATTGCGAGGAGTTTGGGCTTTGACCTGCTCTGCGTCCGGATGATAGAAGGAAGCAGCGATGCGCCGTGTCGCACAAGCCTGAAGGACGCTTCTCCATCGCCCCTGATCACGATGCTCCGTGTCCTACCGCAGCATCCCTGCCATCCGCCGACACGAACACACATAGGAGACAGTTTCAGGGATTATAAGACGTACAATCAACCAGGATCAGGCTGGGTTTTTTTGTTTTTTTTTGTCTTCTCATCAGACTGCTTGATTCTGTGGCAGAAAGATGCCCTTCACACATCCACCATCGTATGCACTGGATGTGTGGTTCGCAAGCACAATCCAAATAATGTGGATTATAGGCGACCAGCAGGTTTATAAAAAGCCGCACGAATAGCTTCATTATAGCCCGGTGTAGGCCCGTATCACGCCTATTTTTGCGCCCGTAAGGTCGTGGATACGTTTCAGGAGTCGCGACAAGGCCACACCGTTTCCCCACCGCGCGTTAACGCAGCTGTAATGTGTGTAACATGTTTATCTCTTGTCTCATTTAATGAATGGTGCACCAGCACGGAATGGGAAGGACCACACCTCTAATCAAAATCACGAACAAGGATGCAAAGTCTGTTATTCCACTGACATGTGTGCATGCATCTATAAGAAGGCCTGTGGAGGGACTGTGGCCTGTGGAGGAGCAGTGATGTTGCACTTCATAAAAAACAAAACAAAACACATCTGTTCTTTCTCCTCAGTTTGGTTTTGAGCTGAGATTGAAGTCTGTGCACCTGTTTGTGAAGGAGAACACTGAGCGGTCATCATGGCAGGTAAGATCTCCTAATTCTCTTCATCTCCAGTGTGTGCATGTGATTTTTTTAGAGTCCAAGCACAAAGCTGGTTTTCATGGAAACTCAAGGCTGAATTGTGATTCCACATGCAGCTGTCTTGACTTGATTTCTGTACGAGTTTTTTTTCCCCCGACATGCGGGCAGCTGCGTTGAACTGTGTATCTTTTGTTATCCCAGAAAACAACTTCCCTCCCCTGCCAAGATTCATCCCACTCAGGCCATGTTTTTACCAAGACTTCAATGAGATCCCGGACCAGCGTCGCACCATGTGCAAGAGGCTCTATTACCTGTGGATCTGTGAGTGAACTTAAAGTTGACTTTACATGTACAACATCTTTCCATACAGTGTGTATCCTGCCTGCTTACATCATGGTATAAGCTGTGAACCTGCCTCCTGCCATGTCACTTTGTTTTTACCCAAAATATTATGAGAGTCAAACATCACAGTGTAGCCAGGAGACCAGATTGACTGGTTTTACTGTCAGGCACCAAGCCAGTTCAATATTTTTTCAAATTTCTTGTGCGTGGGTTTTTGACACGTTTGCTTTGTGTTTCGTCTTTACTCTGAGTTTTGGGTAACAGAATTTTGATCAAGTCTATCGGCTGAAAATGACTTGTTTTATTACAGATTAATGTCCAATTTCTCCGGTTCCATCTTCTTAAAGGATAAGTTCACCCTAAAATGACAATTCAGTCGATCTACTCAGCCTCATGCCAATGGAAAGTCGAAGTCCACGTAACATTTCTGCAGCGTCACAGCAAAACAGCTGGCAGCATTCTCCCAAACACCTGAGGTAGATGGGACTGAAACAGAAACAACAGAAAAAACTTAAAAATGTCTTCATGCCGCTTTTACTGTGTAATCCTGTACTGCAGAGATCCAAAATTGATTTGAAAAGACGTTATTTACAATATTTCTGAAGCCAAAATCTTCATTGTAGCTGCTAAGCTAAAAAGCTTTAGCATGCACCCCGTCTGAAGTGGGTGCATGAGCTCGACTGTGTGTCGAAGGCTTAAATAATGAAGACTTCTCAAAACGATTTGGGATCAGAGCTTCTTGAGACATGGATTATGCCAGACGAGCTGTGAGGAGCCCATTTATGTTTTTTTTCAGGTGTTTGTTTACCTTTTTAAAAAGTCCCCATTGACTTCAGATTTTTATGAGAATGCTGCAACCCTGTTTTGCTGTGAAGCTCCATAAATGTTTTATGAATGAGGAAACTTCATGTGACTTTCCATTGGCATGGGGCTGAGTAGACAGTGCTTGCATTTTCATTTTTGGGTGAACTGTTCCTTTAAATGAGAGGATTTGCTGCCTTTTTATTGCACATCATTGAAGACTGAATATCTTTTGAGTTTTTGTCGGACAAAACGGGATATCTTAAGACATCTTGGACTCTGGGAAACTGTGATGAGCTTCGCTTCACAGTTTTTTTGAATGACTAATTTATTCATAGGAAAAATCTGCCAGATGGACCAGTGAAGAAACAATCATTAGTCTCAGATAACAGTTGATACTAATAATGTCTCAAATTTGTAATTCAAATTCATATTAGTGTCATGGTGTCTTTTTCATGGACACATAGGTATCTGCCATTTGAAAAGGAGAATGTAAGTCTGGTGTAAATATAGATTAGTTTACTAGATGTAGATTAGAAAACGGTGTGCTGTGTTTTCTAGCTCCATTTTGCATTAAACTATCGTAGCTTGAACGTACAGTTCTGTGAAAAAGTATTTGCCCCCTTACAGATTTCTTTTGTTTATGCTTTTTTGTCACACTCTGAATGTTTCAGATCATCAAACACATCTTGATATCAGACAAAGATAACCTGAGAAATTGCAAAATGCAGTTTATAATGATGATGATTTAATGTATTAAGGGAAAAAAGCTATCCAAACCAACCTGACCCTATGTGAAAAAGTAATTGCCCCCCTTGTTAAATCATGAATTAACTGTGATTGACCACATTTTTTGGAAAGCTGAGTCTAATTTCACTAGCTCCACCCAGGCCTGGTTACTGCTAGACCTGTAGAATCAAGAAATCACTAAAATAGATCCTCTCTGACAACCTGAAGTACGCTTAAATATCTCAAAAAGCAACACATCATGCGACGACCCAAAGACATTCAAGAACACATGAGAAACAAGGTAATTGACGCTAAAAGTCTGAAAAGGGCTACAAAGTCTGAAAAGGACTACAAAGCCATTTTTAAGGCTTTGGGACTCCAGGGAACCACAGTGACAGCCATTATCCACAAACGGAGAAAACATGGAACAGTGGTGAACCTTCCCAGGAGTGGCCGGCGCATCGACAACTCGTTCAGGAGGTCACAAAAGAAGCCTGAACAAAATCGAAAGCACCGCAGGCCTCACATGAGTGATTCAACAATACGAAGGAGACTGGGCAGACCAAAAAAACACAAACGGCCGTCTCACATTTACCATAAAACATCTTGACGACCCCCAAGACTTTTGGGAAGACATGGTGTGGACTGACGAGACAAAAGTGGAACTTTTTGGAAGGTGTGCGTCCCATTACATCTGGCGTAAAACTAACACAGCATTTCAGAAAAAGAACATCATACTGACAGTCAAACATGGTGGTGGTGTGATAGTCTGGGGCTGCTTTGCTGCTTCAGGACCTGGACGACTTGCAACAATTGATGGAACCATGAATTCTGCACTCTACCAGAAAATCCTGACGGAGAATGTCCGGTCATCAGTTTGTGACCTTAAGCTCAAGCTCACTTGGGTTATGCAGCAGGACAATGATCCGAAGCACACCAGGAAGTCCACCTCTGAATGGCTCAAAAAAAAAAAAAACTAAATGAAGGTTTTGGAGTGGCCTAATCAAAGTCCGGACTTAAATCCCCTTGAGATGTTGTGGCATGACCTTAAACAGGCCATACGTGCTCGAAAACCCCCCAATTTGGCTAAATTAAAAACAATTCCACAAGGAAGAGCGGGCCAACATTCCTCCACAGCGATGTGAAAGAGTTATCAAAAACGCTTGGCTGCAGTTGTTGCCGCCAAAGGTTGCACAACCAGTTATTAGGTTTAGGGGGCAATTACTTTTTCACATCGGGTCAGGTTGGTTTGGATAGCTTTTTTCCCTTGATAAATGAAATCATTTAAAAACTGCATTTTGTATTTTCTCAGGTTATCTTTGTCTGATATTAAAATGTGTTTGATGATCTGAAACATGTAAGTGTGACAAAAAAGCAGGAAAAGCAAAAAAAGCAGGAATCTGTAAGGGGGCAAATACTTTTTGACTGCACTGTAGATGTTGTGTTGACTAGTTGCTGAGCGTCATCGTGATTCAGTCCTGCTGAGTTATGAGTAATGCAGCCCGTGGGATGTCTGCCATGGACCATTTTGCCTGTCATGTCTCTGTGATGTTCGCAGTGAACGCTGCCACACTGGCTGTTAATCTGATTGGCTGTCTGGCGTGGATGTGCGGAGGTGGCGGGGCGACCAACTTCGGCATGGCCTTCCTGTGGCTCATCCTCTTCACCCCCTGCTCCTACGTGTGCTGGTTCAGGCCCATCTACAAGGCCTTCAAGTAAACCCGTTCTCCACTGAACGCACTCAGCATTTATACCTGCCGATTCACCTCATTTCTGACGTTCGTTATTCTCTCCATGCAGAACCGACAGCTCGTTCAACTTCATGGCTTTCTTCTTCGTCTTCATGGCCCAGGTGGTGATCAGTATTATCCAGACGGTCGGCATTCCTGGTTGGGGAGTGTGGTAAGAACTTTGATATGAAGGGTAAATACAGATGGGAGACAAATTCAGGGGGAGAAAATTAGCATAAAGTCGTTTAACAAGCCTTCACAAGACCTTAAATGCTCTTCTGGAAGTCTATTGGAGGGATAAACATCATTCTTCTCAAATATATCCACTCTTTTGGATTTTTGATGATGGAGCTCATAAATACACAACTATAAAAACACTACAAAAGCCCTAGAACATGATTCACAGTCAGTTTCGTCCTCTTCAAACCATTTAGTGACCCTCTGTGTCCTGTGTGCAAAGATCTGCACTTGTTGTTTCTCCACATGTTTATTCAGATATTTGCCCCAAATCTGTTGCCCATCTGTACCCAAAATGAAAAGTGTGACGCTCAAACATTGATACCTCAGTGTACTGCATAAGATATTCTCAATAATTCACACACACTACCGCTCATTCAAAGGTGAGAATCAACAAAATCAAATATCACGTTATGTTCAAACAAATACTGATATTGTCACAATATTGTAGGGATGTTGGTTAATGCTGAAGCTGAAGAGTCTCAGAAAATGACTTTACTGAAATGCAGCCTTTAAAACCAGGGAAAGACAACACGTCTGTGCAGAGCACACAAAATCTGAGATGTAGTTTCATCTCACGGTAATGACATAATATATTGCCAAGCCCTACATGGGATGTAGTACAAACTTTAGGTGTGAATATAAAAACAGTAATCAGACTTTTATATTCGGATACGCCTTCATATACTGTCTCATATTACCTTGAACTAGAGGTTTTCATGAGGCTATATTTGTTCACATTTTGGCACACTAACACTTTTAGCAGCTTCCATCCGTTACTGTCTGAGACAACAGTTAGAAGGAGATAATGCTATCCTCAGTAAAGTCCAACTGAATCAGTCTGAACAGACCCGCCCCATCTCTCTTCACCCCCCCTTGAACTCCCCCGGGGAAGGCACGCCACATGGTTTGAAAACCTCTGCCTTGGACAGTGACCAATAATGTTGTCCAGTAGGTGTGATATGTTACTAACTCTTCTATGGTTCCCACCAGTGGCTGGCTGGCTACCATCACCTTCTTCAGCACCAACGTCGGCTCAGCGGTGGTCATGTTGATTCCCACCATCATGTTTACTGCAGTGGCTGTGCTCTCCTTCATCGCCCTCACAAAGGTGACCAACTTTATTCTGCTCTCTCTCAGTAAAAAAAAAACAACCTATGAAATGTTTTAGCTTCTTCACCAGAAGCAGTCGCATTTGCATTTGTTTGGCTTATATTTGGTGAAAAGCCTCTTAGAAGTCGAACTGACATTTGAGCTCTCTCTTTTTTGTGTGTGTGAAGAAATATAAACTGCGATGCTACTGCTGCCATCATATTGTACTGCTGTTATGCATTTGTCAGAAGAAGATAAGACCATTTGTAGAAGCAGTGTCTAAGCTTCAGGCCTCTGGGCGGGTGTTATTCACTTGGCAGAGGTCGACCGACATTTCAGATCTGTTGTTGTTGCCATGAATGTGTTAAGGAGCTGGATACTGGACTCAAGGATGGTTCCTATACAGTTCAATTAAAACTGCTCGCCTGGCCCATGTGCCAAAAAAAGTTCCTAGTTTACAGGAGTTTACAGTTTGCTCCTGGTGGTATGTAGCCCATTGAATACGTGCAGTAGTGTTAATTCCATCAGGTGAATCAATTCTGAGACACGTATGCATGTCGTGTGCATGTACACAGTGGTGACGCCATCTTTTTGGTTTCAATACCGCAAGTAGCCACTGGACAGATTTGATGCTGAAGGCTGAAAGGTGGCTCCATATCCACCTCTTATAAAACATCTAGGGTCGTTGCTATGAAACATGCTTTCAACTTCCGTGGTGCACTACTGACTGGAGTATGTCATGACTCAGTAGAAGGGGATCGTTGCTAACTTATTTTACGTTCTTGATTTCTCAACACCTACTGAGTCACTTGCTGAGTGCTGTGCCACATTGTGCAGAGGCGAGAGTCTTGCTTGCATTAGCTGTACGTCTCTGTATGTCCCACTGTGATGATGGCGAATCACCAAACTGTCAAAACTGATAGTAACGATCAGCTTGCGGCCTGAATGTTAACCAGTGATTTAAATGATGTAACAGCGTAACACATGCTGCGTTCATGGTGCATTAGTGTTATTGTAATCATGAGTTTCGGACTAAATGCGACTTATATCAGACTCAATGCACCAAACAGGCATGGCAGACTCGCATAGGCCAAAGACGGCCGCTCAGCATTATCACTGAAAACCTTGGTGGAGTCAGGGGCATGGCAAAAAGATTAAATAAAAAAGGGCACCAGCTGCTTTTGGTGTTGCACAGCTGCATACATTTACAGCGAAACAGTTTCAAGCCCTATTAAGATTAATGCTTTTTTATTATGTGACTCAGATTAACTATTAAATGCTTAACAATATAGATTTCTAGCACGGGGGGCATCCTGGAGGGCACTTCATCAAGTTTCCTTGCAATATGGGTCCCCGTAGAAGGCACTTTTGTATGCCTGTTGTTTTTTGAACGTGGTGGAGCTTAGGAGGAGAGGGGACCCCCGCATAACCTGCAAGTGGACCAGCATGTATAATAAAACCTAAATTTAATTTATCACTGGAGGCAATTTATCAGATTATATGCAGTTTCCTCTGGAGCTACAAAATACTTTATATTACTCTTTCACACATCAGAGTTATACTTCAACTATAAAGTGCTCAGATGGGACTAAATAATGCTGAAATGCGAATGTTGCCTGGCTCCTTCGCTGTCTATTTAGGTGTTTGAATTTAAGTGATATAATGGGCTATTTTTAGTGGCCGCCCACTTAGATGCTGCACCAATCAAATTACAGCCCTGACTTCATCATCGGTATGAAAATGAATGCCACACGGAGAACGCTAACAACAAACAAATATTTTGAATCTTTAACTCTGTAGAGCCTTTTTTTCTCCTGAAACACATTGATGATACTAAAACGCTTTGAATTGCAGGTTCATAACTTCTACCGTGGAAGTGGTGGCAGCCTGGGTAAGGCCCAGGAGGAGTGGGCCACCGGGGCCTGGAAGAACCCCCACGTCCAGCAGGCAGCTCAGCAGGCGGCCATGGGAGCTGCGCAGGGAGCCATGCAGCAGAACCAGAACCAGTACTCAGCAGCTCCCACCTACAACTACGACGACCCGATGTAGGACAGAGGAGGGGGCAGGGCTGCCGTGTGGGAGAGATAAAAAGGGATCAATTAAGAACACAATTCAGAATTAGGTGCCCTTCATTGTAACACTGTACAAGCTGAATTCAAACAGAAAGTCATGTTTGTGGTGAAAGTGTCTTTTTATTGAATTCTGACACACATGGGAGTTAATCTTTCAGCTCAGTTCACATTTAAATCAGCAGCAAGTTATTAGAAAGCTGTTGTTTGTTTTTTTTGTTTTTTTTTTAAAATCTCTTATGCTGCTCAATCCCAGCTGGGCAATGTGTGTGTTGCTTTCCAACGGAGACACATCACATAGCTAAAACCACTACCCTGAGCTTCATCAGTTTATTCAGGTCGGTTCGTCTGAGTGACTTCTCTGCCTCTGCCTGTGTCACACTTTTAAAACATCTTTTAATGAACTTTAATGTGTTTTTTAATGTACTGGTACTAGTAGAGTGTTTACTTTAATCAGCCTTGAAGGTCACCAAACGCTAAAACATTCGCCCCTCAGTCGATGCGCTGTAGTCGCTTCTCAAGCTGACAAGTCTTAATGATGATTTAAAAGAATGGTTTCGATAATATGGGATACATGAAATGCTGGCCAAGAGGTTCATTGTCTTTTTCTTAATCTTTATGTAAACTTTTGGTACTTTTGTGTTGGAAAAAACAAACATGAACATGGCCAAAACAGAATCAGGATTTAGAACTTGAAGATTATAAAGCTTGACAGGAATATGAATTTAAAAAATCTGACATTATTCTGCTCCAACATAATTCGAATCAGACGTCATTTGCTGCTTCAGCAACACCTTACAGTAAGGGACACACACATCTGAGTAGTTGCTTGGATAGGAATGAGGAACCCACTGCTAGTTAACAATTAGGAACAGCAGCAGTAGCCTTATCCAATTTTATATAATAGCTAATGATTAGTTACTGATTACTTAATTAAAACAACTCTATATATGTCTAATAATAAAGGATGATAATGTGTTAAAAGCTAACAATTTTGGATCATATCGACCACTTTCTTCAGGATCGGCTCCAGATTCATGGCAGAAACGCGAAGAACTCATTCATTACTAATTACTCAATTGTTAGTTACTGTTTACTAAGTAGTCCGTCTTTACTTCTTCATTCTCTTCACTTACTTTCCTTCATGAGTACCTGTCCATTAGTCAAAAAGGTCTTCTTTCCACTTTCAATCCTTACCCACTGTAATTAAGTAAGTTAGGTAATCATTAGCTAAAATTGGTTTAGGCAACTCATTAATTAGCAGTTAGTTCCTAATTTCTTCCCTAGTAACTACTGAAAATGTTTTGTCCCTTAAGTGTTTCTCGCAGAATATGTCTCAAGCAGGTATTTCACAGCTCAGTTTCTGAAGATCCCAGTTAAAACATTCAACAGTTTGTGTTTTGGTGACCGGGTTGTTTTTGTTTGTTTGTTTTCGTACTGATGAGAAGTCGCTACGCATCAGTGAACCTTTTACGTTTTATTCTAATCTTTTACAATGAGTGATAGCTGGTTTAAACTCTACCTGTGAAGCCCTTTAAGTGTCAGCGTATTTGTTCTCCTGTCTCCATTTGAGGTGTTCGGTTTTTCTTCCGTTTCACACTGGTCATGTGATTAGCAGGTTGATTTCAGTGAAATAAATTATTACATGTTCAAGTGAAGCACATGCAGTATTTAGGGTTGCTATTCATTGGATAAAACATTCCAAATCGACATTGTACAGGTTAAAAGTGAGAGAAAACCAAAACACTCGCAGTTTGGGCACACAGTTAATATTAATAATCATTGTTGTAGGTGGTCATAGCATTGTATGAAGTGATGGATGTCTTCCCCCTTTTTGGCAAATTCTCCCACTCACCCCCTAACTACATGTACATGCTTAAATGACTACTTGTTTCTGAAGCTTTGGTCTTCAGGCCTTAGTGTGTCATTCTGTGGCTGTTGGTGTTATTCTATGAGTAGGTGTAACATGATATTTATATAAAAGAAAATAGAATATAAAATAATCCAAGCCAATAAATGAAAGAGAGGACGCTCGTGCGTAGCCTCTTCTGAGGCCTTTGCGGTGTCGTGCTGATTTCAGTGGAGAGGTTTCTGCCTCGTGTCACTCACGTCTTCAAGATTCAATAGGTGGTTATTTCAGTAATACAGTATTAGATTTGAAACAGATGTGAAGATATGTATCCGAATGCTCGTTATTTCAAAACCCGTGAGTCGTCTTGTCTGATTGTGATGATGTGGTATTCTATAGGCTGTTTGTTGTTTTACTTTTCAGTTGTTTTCTTTTTTCTTTGTACTGCCCTGTTTTGTGGATGACGTGTGGATGAGTTTGAAGCACATGTTCGTTGTGTCCTTCCATGGCTGTGGGTAACAGAGGATTCAGTTTTTTTTCTTTTAAATTATACTTTATTTAATGTAATGTTTGCATCTGTTGACATCAGTGCAAACTACAATCACAGTGAATCACAGTGGAGCAATATTAACAAAAAAATGCATTGAACAGTGAAATTATTAGGATCAAGGCAGGTCCTGTTGTGCAGGCTTCAAATAAAGTAACGACCATTTTTAAATAATGGGCCTGTTTCCAAGTTGGACACCACTAGTAAAACTTAACAACTGCGTAACATTTTCACCAGCAGATGCATTTACAGTAGTTATGAAGTTTAACCCTGTAAACTGTAACATACACGTGCTCATCTGTTAGTTAATGCACAAAGTTTAACTGATCGGTTCCTTGGTTTAGTGTAAAGTACGCACAAAGACGAACAAACAAGCTACTTTTCTCTGTATGTTGTAGGTTTTCCTGGTCTTTGATGGGTTTCTGGATCAGTCCAATCTTTTTCGCCATATGTACATACAGCACAGTTAGTGTGACTATTGGAATTACAGCTGTATAGTTATCGTGTAGCAGGAACTGCAGTGTTCACACTCTGCTGTATCAAAGCTTCTGAAAGCCATCTCCCATTAACTCCCCCCCATGTTCCCACATGTACTGTATGTTGTTTGATATGTATGATCATGTACTATATCATAACTAGATATAAATATATAATTACTTGAGGTAAATATTTGCCATGGACAAACACATTCAGTAGAAACATGCTCTTATTAGGCGAGTGAGACGTTTGAGGAGGCTGTGTCTCCATGACTGAAGTAAAATGAGGAATACATTTTTGTGTATTACTTTTGTATTATTTGGTCTTACCCTGATAGATATTAAACAGTTCTTGTTGCATTCTGTTTTGTTATTTAATGATTTTACTTATAGGCCTTCTACACACACCAGCCAAAAGTTCTGCTACATTGCTGATGATGGATTATCATTATTATTTATTTCAATATTTTGTATTTTCGGTTAATCGTAAAGTGATGGGATGGATTGGATGTAACTCCTCAGTTGCAAATGGTCGGGACATTGTGTGAGTAGTTGCATATGGTGTAGAATTATAACAAAATAAGAGTACAAAACAGTCACATGCCAGCAACAAAATGCCACTCAGCTGAGTTTATTGCAAAACGTGCCCATTTGTTTCACAGGTTATACATAAACCAAAAACAAAAGACACCCCAACATCTATGGAACAATGCGGGAGTGTCATACACCTGTCCTCCAGAAACTATTCCACGTGGGAGTATTGCACCAAGCGTGATTACTCAGTTGGCCAGGTAACTCCTAAAATGCATGCAACAACTTCAACATTTGTTAATAGACATAATCAATATTTATGACAAACTGACACCTAATACATTCCAGTGATGAATGCCTTCACTTCTTCACAGCGTTCAGGACGAAAGAAAAACAGGGTTCAGTTGTAACAGAGCAGCAACGGCAAAATAAAACTTAAAAAACACGTATTTCCTTTAATGGCCTGATGTTTTAGTAGTTGACTACACGAGTTACTGCAGAATGTAGTTACCCACTCGTTAGACTACTTGTGCTTCACTCTCCAACACTGTAGCTGTAGAACCATAAACCTCCATATAAAGGTGATGTTCTTCTTTGTTTTTTAAACATGGAGCTTTCCTTTCAGGGAAATTCTTATTTCCTTTGGAGTAGTACCAAATGATGTAATTCTTCTCCAGACAAAATTTCATGGAAATAAAAAAAAGAAGAAAAAAAAAAGCCTACAATTACCACCAAGCAGTGGTCAAGTTGCTGTTCCTGAGCTACGGCTTTGGATAAAGGCCAGAAACTTTTTCGCAGAACGTTATGATGTCATCGTGAAGTTGACCTTTTGGATATAACACTTAACAAACTCATAATTTTGTTCTTTTACACATTTGTGTAAAATGTTGTTATAACTATCATGACCCGAGTCATAGCCAAGATGTAATTTAGAAAGGTCACAGTGACTTCAAAATCTAATCAGTTCATTCTTGAGTCCAAGTGGGTGCTTTTGAAGACATTCCCTCAAGGTGTTCTTGAGTTTTCGTGTCCACAAGAATCGGACGGACGGACGGACGGACTACCCCAAAACATAATGTCTCTGGCTATTGCCGGCTTGGAGGCACAAAAATAAAACGTTGACCAAATTTTAAGATGATACAACCAACAGTTGACTGGTGGTTGTATCATCAGAAAATGAAAATTAAAGCTGTTGATACCAGATCAATTCGACCGTGATCCATTAAGACTACAGTGAAAACTCAATCATTTACACATCCTCGTGACTCAAATAATACACAGGGAAGCCAGTAAAACAGCAATAATCTTAAAATTCTTTATTCATAAACTTGATGCAAGTTTACAAATTACTGTACATGGTCAAAATTTCTTCAAATGGAAAATGAATATAAAAGAAAACCAAAGCGAGCCAGCGGTGCCGGACTTGATCATCTGTTTGTTGGTGCCAGAAAATGAACTGGCAACTGAGAGAAATCAATCTTTTCAACACACAGTCCAGTTAGAGAAGCGTGCAAGTCTATTCACCACGGCATGACTGTCAAACCTCAATCATCTCTTATTATCTCCGCTGAGCAGAGTTTTGGCATTTCGGAGGGAGGCGATCACACAGGTGGATGAAGCTTCTAAAAGTTCATCAACCTGGGCCCTTTAAGAGGCGGTTACACAGTTCCTTGATAATGATACACAGTAATTCCTCCCCCGTCTGCCTCCCTTCAGTTATATCAGACATGTAACAACAGGACGTGGAGCAGTATGTTGAGAAAACGTTCCTGATTTTAAAATATTTAGCTCAAAACGTGCTTTGTTGTGTGTTTTTTTTTAAATTGACCTCTTGAGGCACGTTGTTCCAGTTGTGCAAACATCTGTCTCGGGAATATTAAAGATAACACACTGAAATCAAATCTACTTCCGTACTTGGGAGGGGAAAAAAAATAAATTAAAAAAAACCTACAGTGGATATTGATGAACTTTTACACATGGTGGTTATCGTGCCACTGCAGTCCTGTTGAAATGGCATCTTTCTGTAAATGTCCTTCTTCGTACATTGCTTGAATTAAAAAGCAATGTGTGGCCCATAAGATTGTAAAGCTTGTTACATTTTTCTGTTGACATCAGATCAGTGGGTGAGTAAGCCTAAACGTCAGCTGTACAGAACGTTAATTAACCCAAAATATAACCCCAAACCCAACACGTACATATTCCCCTCCTAAGTATTGTTTGTTACCTGAGTTGCCATTTAAACAAACCTTTGCAGACAGTGTTACAAATAAACTGCAAAAGAGCCAACAGATTGATAGATACAGTGTGTCCTGTAGTATGGGGAACAGCAGTACTGATATATTGCATGGTGTGAGTTCAAATGTACAGAGTTTTAGGTCAGTTCTTATCACACTGCTAAGTGATGCTTCTTGTTGCGCACCAAAAGCAACACCGAACCCTCAGTGGAAGGAAGCCCAGGCAAATGATGGACATTAAGCCCCCAAGAGGGGATGAATCCAGCTGCATGGGAAGTCATGTAACAGGGTTGAAATTTCAGATCTAAACTGGGCAGGAGCAAACCACTACCACTGGTGCATGTCAGGAAGATTTGACACAAACATTTTTCTGCAAAACTGTTGAGTGATGAAAAAGAAATCACATCCAAAAACCCTTCATTCCCTCCGTAATCACATCCAACAATAACAACGGTTGAGACTAGGCTCGTGTGCAACATGCTGTCAGCTTTACACATGTGAGGCTTCATTTTTCAGCATCAAACTTGCCATCAATCTCTACAGCTATAACCAATTGAAACACAAGTAGCCCCAATGAGCACTTGCAGGGCTGATGGATTAACAGAAATAAGGCAAAAAGAGCTCTTTAGCGTCAACATTAAATCTGTTAGAACCTTCAAAATGATGCTGATCTCATCTTCTGCTGAAAATATATCTTTGTATCCTCTTTCCAAGATATGAAATATGCAGATTCTGATGGTTAATGACCCATGGCCCTCTTATTATCAACCCGTGGTGGATTTGTTCACTGAAAACTCTTAATCTTAGTTCAACAGCATTGTAGCTTTTGATTCTGCATGGCCCATATTCTTAGAAGGAACTCAAAGATACAGAGTGGTGGGTCATCTCAATTTAAAGATTCCAAAATACGAAAATTGGCTCATTTATTGTATAATATGCTCAAAATAATAAAAACAATCGCCAAATAATAATTCAAAAACAATATTTGCAATATGTACCAGTTATATTTCCAAAAGAAAAAAAAGGGGAAAATGGCGGTCAATAAAAACAGGTGCAGTGAGGTGCCACTTCAAGAGCTTCAGTATCAATCGTCTTTTAAAATTCCCGTTTAACGAGGGCTATCTGACTGTTGGTGAAGCCCACTTTGTCAAAGCAGCTAAAGAAAAAGCATTTCCCCACATTTAAAGGAGGAAAGTTTTTTTTAAAGACAAATGAGCATATTTAGAAAACAGAAATAGTGATACCCTCACGTCCTCCTCCTCACCCAAACACCGAGAGGAGAAGCCAAGTTATACCAGAATCCAGTCTTTCCTGTAGCGGGGTGAAAGAATACTTGTCAGATGAGCTGGCGAGATGGTTTCCGCAAGAAAGAGGAGACATCCCCAAGTCGAGTCGGGTGTGTGTGTGTATTGGGGGCGGGGGGTGTTCCAAAGAAAACAAGATACTTTGACCCAAAGACATGTTCTCAGTGCATAGTGGTAGTAGCTCCTTATCCATCCTCTTTAGGTGGTGTGTACCAGCCTGTAAAAACACAAAGAGAAACCCCTTTGCCAATTCATCCATACCACTGAGTGTCTTCTGAGCCCCAACCATTCAGATATTTACTCACCATTCTTTTCATGAATCTGCACAAGGGATTTGTACGACTGTTGTGCTCTGGCAAGATTGTACTGGTTCTGAAAAACAAATAAAGCTCTGTTAGATGTACAGAAATTGTTCCCTATGCAGGAGGAACTATATAAACAATCAACAAAAAACATAAAATTCCAAAATCTCTAACTGTCCCACAATTTTATTTTATTTTCTGTTGACTGGTTCCAATAAAATGGGAAGTGTAACTATGTCAGTGAATGGCCTGTGAAAACAACCTCTACAGGGTCTGTCTGCTATATTAATGCAGCTGAAGTTGAAGAGAAAATACACTGAAACTTCTGCTGTTCTCCTTGACACATATAAAGTGACCGGGAAAGAGTAACCGGAGGGATTTTAACACATACAGCCTTTCCGTCAGAGCACGGTATTGTAGCATTGTGTATTTATCTTGCAAGCGGACACACATATACGTGAGTAAAGTGGCAATGTATTTAGCCACATTTGGATTTTTATCTGGATACAGGACACTGACAGGTGTAAAAAGGACCTAGTATTAAACTTGAATAACTTTTCCCACTAGTTAATTATTCTCCTGGACCATTACAACAGTAACTGAATCTATGTGAACATGGACGAGGAAAGATTGACCCACAAAGTTAAAATGAGGAGTTATCCATCTGATAAATCCTTTATAGACTTGTTTCTGCTCGGATAACACAAAGAGCATGTGTAGTCATCAAATGCCACCTTAGGTTATGCCTTTTTAAGACAACCAACTGGCATGTGTTTAACCATATGCAGCATAGTGATCGTAGAAACCTTTAATGACAAACTGTCCCAAAGTGTGCCTGGTTATCTCCATTTACGGGATTCATCATGCCTCGTATCTCTCTCTCTCTCTCTCTGACTGCAGGCTTTATGCCCCACGTTCGAATGTGGCCAGTTGAAAAAAAACAAGAAACACTTAGCCTATAAAAGTGGTCGACCGACCGACATGCTGATAGTTGACTAATGACGTCAGTTACCTTATTGGCTCCAAACTGCACTCTGGCTTTTCCTTTAACCAGAGTTGCATTTATCTGCATAATGACAGACTCTATGGAATAGGCACTGCTCCAGCCCTGAAAAACACACACACACACACACACACACACACACACACACACACACACACACAAAACTATTAATTCTGTTGTTAAGGTTCAGAAAAATTGGCATAATGAGATGAACACAAACTCAGTTACAAACCTGTTTTGTGAGAAGCTCCATGCACAAGGCCCCTCCTCCTAGAACATAACTGAAAAGAAAAAGAATAAATTCAGTATCTAGGATGAGGATTAAACATCATCTATTAGAGCAGGTGCGTACATTTCATCGAGAAAGTGTTCACTTGACCTTTTACAAATTTGTTGCGCATCACATTAATTTCATTATGTCTTTATTTGCCTTGTGGAAGAGATTTAGATTTTGGTCAAATCTAATCCATCTTTGAAGTAGTATATCAAGGGAAATGTGTTTATATCTGGTAATAATTAAAACCCCTAAACAATCTGCATGGTTTAAGGTGGAAGATGAAATTGTAAATAGTGTAAAAGCAGTGAATGAATTTCCCTCAAGTCTTGTTAAAATGCATTTCACAACGTGATTGCATTCTTTTATGATGATGATTTACTTTTAAGAGTCAGAGCAGTAATTTGCAGCCAGTCATAAGCAAGCCTCACAGCCTTTACTACGCAGTGGTAACATAGTTTAAAGTCCACCCTGCTCCTACAAGCATAAAACAGTTCATCCAAGGATCTGAAATCAGCTTTGTAAACAAAGCGCATTATAACCACATCTACAAAAGCTGCAAGCCCAATATAAGATTTAAAACATTTAGAGTTGGAACTTCAAATTTCTGTGAGATTTGATTTATTCTCATTAATATTGTGAGTAAATCTCCCAACAAAGTCCACAGTCCATCTCCAAATTGTGTGCACAACAACTTTGGACCAAGTTCCAGTGAGTGAATACTTTCTTCAGATGAATACATATGCAAACTGAGCATTGGGAGATCACTGCACACTCACCCTCCGGAGAGCACAGGTGAGACAACCCGTACAAAAGGTGGGTCAAAAGGAAAATTATCCTGTCACATGAAGGAAAACAAAATTTGAGACTTGAGAAAACCCTTTCCCTTTCCTCAAAACACCAACTGACAAATATTATCACAGGACTCACTTTATAAGAGAAATTGAGCAGAATGTAGTCCACTCCTTCCTTTTCTTTTAAGACCTGCAAGTCACTATGTAATGGACTATCTGGGTCTACCCTGTAATAAAGAACGGCGAGTCAAATGACTGACAATAAAATACACACAACACAATAAAACAGATTGTTTGTAAAAAAGGTTCAAATCAACTTACGTCCTTAACTTGACATGCCATTCATAAAGGCTGTCGCCGACTAGTTCGACTGAATAAATACCTGTGAAACAAACATGAACATAATTTACTTCAGTCTGAGATGTTTTAACAATAAAAGTCACCACTGTACAGAACTGTGTCATTGCAGTCACCCGTCTTGTAACTCTGTGATCTGTAGATCTCCCTGAGTTCCTTCATTAGGCGGTCTGAGGCTTGCACAGAGCCGGACACTGCACCCTGCAACATCAATCACAAGGGGAATCACACAGATTGTTGGATGCCAGGACAAATAAGAAGATACAGAAAGATATTAGAGGTCCTGAGGGAAAATTCTTGTTCCTCACTGTGTATACATGGTGTCAAAAATGAGCACTTTCAACCAACTCTCCTTGGGTGCAAAAAAAGATGAATGACTAAACCTTTCTACAATACGCCCACAAGAAAAGCCTTTGATCAAATACTGTCATGAAAACACTGGCTTAAAGTGTTGGTCCATCATTTCCCTTCATTGTTCTTCATGTATTCAAAGTCAAAACATTTAATTTTGGTCAAATTATGTATGTTTTAGGGTAAAAATGCTTTTTTTTCCCTGAGCGCTTCTGAAAGACAAATAATGCTCCAACATACTGTGACATAGATTTCGGTATGATAATTTTTCTACAAAATAAACCCCTCAGCTTGCCTAATGTGCCTTTCCACTGAGATTGAGAGCTGCAGGTCTATGTGTCTGTTTGAACATGGACGAGGTTGTG
>CAEMYA010000177.1:2912871-2960271 GCA_903131615.1 Diplodus sargus | reverse complement strand
ACACACACACACACACACACACACACACACACACACACACACACACGTCAGGATGAAGCATAATGCCTCAAGTGAATTCACACAAAATCCGGTATTGAAGCACCTTCCTACAGGATTGTTTTTATGCTTTAGAATATAACTGCTGTGACAAAATCATGCTTTGTTCATGCCACCTCAAAAGTGAGCTGCTGTAACAGGCTGCCACTCACACAGTGCCATCTTCTTCCACTCCCTTTCTTCATTTACTCTGTAGCTCGCAATAGCACTGCTGCCCTGTCTACCTTGATGGGCTGCGACTTAGGTACTGACTTTGAACGGTGTTTTTACAAACAGCAACCAGCATACCCTACGTAGTGTGTCTCTAAATTAAGGTTTTTAATATAATAAAAAAACATTGTCTTCCACCTTCAAGTTCATATCCTACAAGCTAACATTCTGGTCACTCGTCATGCTTTCATTGCAAGTGTAAGTAACTTCTGTCTTGGGGTTAAGGGAGGGGAAGGCATCAGCACTTTAACCAACGTTGCTGCCTTCACCAACAGCTAAGTGGGAGTGTCCATTTTAGGAACAGAAGAGAATGTGGATGGACTTGCTCTTTAAAGATGTTGACTTTGAAACAATCTGGATGAATCCAGCAGTTTCAATCAGACCAGTTTAGCATGAAGTTTGCATCATTTTACTGACTCTGCCCTGGTGTTTTGTTTTTGATAGCGTAAAGTGGGACTGAATAGTAAGTTCTGAGTTCATGATTCCAGCTGATTCGTCTCCTTCACTGATGAGGCCACTGTGTTGCCTGATAACAGACCTGTGCTGCTGCAAAAGTTGAGAGACAACTAAACTTTTTGCTTGACAGTTTAGTATTTTATCTCTGCCGGAGTTCTCTGCGGCAGCAGTCACACTGTGTCAGCATGACAGGAATGATGAGTCTGCGTTTTGGACTCAGTGCTGCTGTTGATCTGCACATGGCCAAACTGACTGAAAAAAATGAATTCGTCAGATGGAGTAAAAGAGAAGAATTCTAGTAATCCCATAGTTCTGTTAAACTATCCAGGAGTTATTTTGCCATATTTGTCATATTGCCAAATAGTTCCTGGTGGGCAAAACGTCCAGATTTGCTTGACTTCAAGGCTAATGAATCTCCTGTCAAATCTTTTAGCTATCCTCGCCATACAGGAGCAATACAGGAAAGTAGGAATGAAGCAGGAATTTGATGATTTCTTATATATGCAACTCACCTCAGTTTAAAGTTGTATTTACTGGTTGTGAACATTAATTGAGCAGCCAATAGAAAAACTACTACTTTCAGCTTTCTCAAAAGGTGATTAAAGCTCTTCCAGATCTTCTCCATTATGTTCACCAAAACGAAATAAAGAAAAACATGAGGTGAATTAGCTCTTACATTCAAGTGATCCTGTCTCTGGTTTTTACGAATCTTCTCCAAGATGGCCAGATTTTCTTTTTCTATCCCGTCATCTTCTGACTTTTTTCCATCTGCAGGCTCTTCTTCTTTCATGTCATAATGGTCCAGGTCTTGGTCCAGGTCAATGTCCTGCTGCCAGTGAATAAATCGTGTTTAGAGACAGGATGTAAACAAATTGGAACTTAAAGCTACATACAATATGAATTGTCATGAATACACATATTTACCTCTCCCATTTCCTCCTCCTCTTCCTCTTCAGATGTCACCTCATCTGGTGGCCCATGCTGTTATGTGGTAAAACATAGCGTGAGTTGACAAATGCTGAGTTTTCAAATGCAACAAGAAGATATTGAATTTCACTCTTGTATTTGGTTGGTACCTTTCGCTCCTGGGTTATTGGACCAGCAGGCAGAGGCTGGTCGAGCATCTCTACATCTGGATGTTGTGGAAGGTTGTAAAGCCGACAGAGATCACAAATGAGGCGCTTCAACTGCTGAAGAAGCTGCGGCGAAATCATCACGATAACACATTAATAATGACAACCAAACTGCCTTTGAACGAATGATTCATCCAAGTTTCTTTTGTTATAGCCTTAACAAGCGATGTTAGCATTTGAAATAAGCCTAGGAGAAGCTGGATCCACATCGTCCAACTTACCAATGTGCTGCCTTTTCTCACATCCTCTAAGCGCTCCAACACCTCAGCCAGACTGGGATCATCAGAGTCAACAAACCATATTGGCGGTGTTGAGGGATAGGATTCCTACAACAGATGCAACAGCATGACATGGAAATGTTGCTAATTATACGCGTATGGTAAATGCTTTATTCTCTACAGCTCGTGTATTAACACTTAACACAGAATGCCACTGCCTTTACGAAACCAACATGTTGCCCTGGGAAATCTCATCTAAATACAATGTTAAAGTTATTCCAAAGCTATAAATGATATCATGTCTTAGCCCACACAGCCACCCACTGAACACAACGATATCTCTACTGCCAGCTGTAGAGCAAGAGTATCTCCAGCACTGAATGACGCTGAACCTTTAAATAAACCTTAATAAAGTTGTTAAGTCATGTCTAAGACTGCAACAATAAGATATTAAGATTTTCACACTGAAGTAACTATTTTTTTACCAATGTGAATATGGTAGAATTCAAGCTGCAGATAAGCAAATGTATACAATATGATAATCTTTCATGTTTGATGCAAGAGCCATAGGAGATTATGGTATAGATATATAGTTTAAAAGGGGGGGGGGGGGGAACGACGACTATAACAGGACTGTTGTTTGGTCTAGCAAGCAAATTCAAACAGTCAAAATCTGTCATGTGTGTCTGGTATGTAATGTTTTGGTCATAATTTCCAGTGGGAAGCTTCCCATGTACAACTTCCAGAAAAGAGAACAAACAATACTTATGTTAGGCATAAAGTTACAAATGGACAGGGGTATGACTGGGAGTGCATGTGGTGTCATGTTATGTGGGATGGATGGTAGATGTGGGACAGATTCATGTCATCATCCATATGATTATGGCATTAGTTCTATGAGGGTTTTAAGTACTGTGCATCTTATATATAGAGGGCAAGATTTGTAGGTCAGAGAATCTCTAATTTCAGGTATTTAGCACAAACCATAACAATCCCAAATTCAAAGAAAAGACACTCACATTGGTTCAAAGTAATTCTCTACAAGTACATGCCCAAAGGAACAAATTAATGTTTCAGAACAGATGGCTGATTGGTTCAAAATCCTACTTCTGTAAATTCCAAGCTCTTGCATCTCCACCGACTCTTCCTATAACTAAATTAGGTGCGTTTGACCAATCAAGTGCTGGTGGCCACACACAATCTAGTTAATTGGACACTCGAAATAAGCTGGCACTGGGGTACCTTGAGGCTGGGTTGTATGAACTAAGAGTTAGAAACAACTTGCACTCACTTCTCATTTTTTTATTGTGATGATTATATTGCTGTAGGTAGGGTTGAGCGACACAGTAAGCAATATTGTGAAACTTTTAGGCTATATTAGGCTACATGATATGTAGGGCTGCACAGTATGGGTAAAAAAATGTACACTGCAATATATATTGCTAGATTTAAAAAACATATAGAAAATTTCACCAGCCACCTGGTTATAACTTAAATCACTCTATTTGATTGATTACTTAATTATATCATATAAGATAGGCTCCTCTTCTACATCCGTCATGAAAAAATTAGAAACGTGCAAGTTTTCTTTTTGCATCAAGCAGCAAAACAGATATAGATGAACGTAATTTGCGTTACTCGACATTGCATGTCCTGCTATGTGAGGATTGTGCATGCACACATTGTGATGTAGATGATGAAACGATATTTTGTGGGGCCCTAATAAGATGTTACTTGGTATTTTTGAAATCTCCTCAAAAGTGCTTGCTAAAAACTAGGACTGGCTGAGAGCTGAAATCAAATATCACAATATTTTTGGCCAAATACTTCGATATTGATATTGCCGCAAATATTGTAGGGATGATTATTGACGACCAGAATGAGATTTTTGATGAATAACCATCAGTAATGTTGATATAATGACTAAGCGGGTGAAGATGAGTGTTTGAACTGCTGTCTGGTAGGTACAGAAAACTACATCACATCACTCTGGTGCAGCATTTCAAATCAGGACTTATATCAACATAACGACAATTACGACACATATAACTCAGCCCTGACTGAATGTATGGTTTCTTTGAGATGAAGCTGACTCAAAGGTGATGAAGACTGACTCAACTGACATCATGAATATCAAAATATTTTTAACAAGCCCGTCTGCCTCCCTAAAATCGAGCATAAGTGGAAGTGTTTGTGTAGATGTTTTTGCTTAGAGATGAGGATGTGGTCAGGCTGTCAGGATGGTGTGTGTGAATGATCTGTCACCTGAATCATACTAATGCAAGGGGCCATGAGAAAAATGAGCCTCAGTTCTTATGTTTTAAATTGATCATGTTCATTATTATGTGTATTCACCGCTCAATGCATTGTAATAGCAAATCCAACGTTAACAAAACACATATACAGCTAGTTTGACATTATGAGATGGTTGAGAAATGACAGAAATGTAGAGTACTCCTTCATATCTACATTAACGTTATATAGCTTCCTACATATTTTAGTTTCCTGATAAAATGACTATTACCGCCACAGCTTTAAAATATGCCAGTAAGTTCGTCAAGGGGATCAGACTATTTACTGAAAAGCCCGAAAAACACAGCAGAACAACATTCCGTTAAACCGCCTCTATTTAACGTTTAACATGTTTAACGGGAGCAGCGATATGTCTGTTTGGATAAATCTGTTTTTGAAAAACGTAGTTAAAAAAAAAAAAAAAAGCTGTGGTGTTGCGAAAGTCCCTTCATGTGCTAAGCTAAATGGCTTAAAGATTAAACCCGGTATGTAGATTCAGTAAAAGAAAGTTAGCAGTCGAGGTACTGCCAGCAGCAACGCAGTTATTTTGGCTAACGAGACAAGCTAACGTTAACGTTACTTTCAGTTAACAAGCTAGCAGGAGCTACCGCAGCGTCGTTACTGATCGACGTTTTCTCGTATACTTTACAAAGTGAATTTAAACACTGGCGCCGTGCCGTTTTCTTTAATCAACGGGATTACATCCATCTCGATGGCCGCACACGGCACGAACACAGAGGCGAACACTTTATTCGTATTTATTTTGCGAACACGGAACCTTCCGCCGAATGATTTGGTTTCAGTTGATAGTCAGTGGCTGGGTTAGCTTGTGCGCAGAGCTGGCCTGGACTCACCGTGATGTTGCAGTGAATGATCAGCAGCTTCTCCCCTGTTACGTTGAATTGACAACTGAGTTCGTCGGGTTTCCAGTCTATTATTCTGAAACGTTCGTGGTTTGGGTCAAAAATTGACTCCAAAAACTTCAATTCGGCCTTCAGCCCCGAAACCGACATCTTCTACTCATCTCAAACCACCAGGCCGCTGGCAGAGGGGAAGTCGGGGCGGGATGTGACCGCGCAGTTGAGTCGGGTCTACGGATCTCGCATATTAGCGTGAGAACAACAACAAAGGGCTGGAGGGTGAGGTTCATGATGTACACTGTCAGGAGAACCTCGCAGTTATGACAACACAATGCTTCAATTTAAATGTACTGAATAGATTAAATACTTCACTATATTTCATTTCATTTATTTTTGTGCTTTTCAGTTATAAGGATATTTGGCACTTCATAACCCACAAGACTCTTAAAAACAAGATGAAAAAATCCTGAATAACTTATTATGTATGTGATAAATATACAAGATTTACAAGACCTAGAGGAAGATTATTTTTTGCCAGAGGGGGGCCCCAGATGTGGAAGCGACCCAAAAAACATTTGCGCCTTTCAGTAGTTTTTGGGTAATTTAACTAATTGCAATATTATTAGATTGCAATATTGTAATTTTAACAACTGCACTTTTCTTTGTAAATATCTATAACATGATCTTTTGGTCCTGTGTGAGCCTCCATTAAAAAACAAACAACTTAAAGCAACATTATGCAACTTTTTACTTTAAAGGTGCAATATGTAAGAATTTTAGTTTAAAACATAAACAATTGCTAAAATTATCAACAAAGTGTGAATAAATAAAAGTTTTAATGTTTTGTTTTAATGTTAAAGAGATATCTACTGAAGTTAGCATGCTAACCAGCCAGACCCAGGCCTGAGAACCTGTCTCAGTGGCCCAAAGCTCGTGTGCGACTGATGTAAACAGCAACATTCCCCTTGTTGTCCAGCTAGCTGAACAGCTAATTGAGCTAGCAAGTTAACAGTAGCTACAGTCATGGGTGTATAAGAATATACAGTTAGCACCACTTAGCAGTTACTCTGGTGATTCGCTGCACCTGTTTGTTGATCCCGTGACATATAAGATACCATCTGTTGTATGTAGGGGCCCGAACAGGTTAATCCAGCCATGTAAAGCATAACTTTAAAGCTGCTACAAGGAACCTATATTTTTTTTGTTGACTCTAGCGGCCCCTGTGGACAAAAGATGGCAATGGTGAAGTGAAGTAAACTTTGTTTTAGTGCTGTGCCACCACTCATCCATTCATCCTCAGCACTCTGCTATAAGATCTAGTTTCAATTTTAACCAACCAAATCCCGGCAGGAATCCAACACAGGAGAGGCATTATGAATACCTGATAATGATGCAGAAATTGTCAATGCGAGACCTTTTGAGTACAAGACGAGTCTATCTGATGGAAAAAAAATTCTTTCTGATTTGACCTGAGTAACAGCACAACTGTAGTAACTATTTAGGACTGTGATAGAAATAAATCTTGGATTTAATTGTGTCATCCATTGCATCTTCTGTGTGCATGTTACATCAATAGCTGTCATCCTATATGCATATTATCAATAAATAATAATCCCAATTTTCCTTGACATTTATTGCTTTACTTTATTTAAGCAGATGCTGAGTTCATGAACACAATCATTTTAATATTTGTAGCCCCCCTTAACTCCCCCATCACTCCCCCTTCTTTATACAGAGAAACAGGTATCCCAAGGGGCCAAACTCAAGTTAATACAACTTTTATTAAAATAAATAAATAAACACATCTCAATCTTAAAGTAAAGAAAATGATATAAGTAGACTAAGGTCCTGCTAATGGTGAATGCCCAGTGTTTACTCATATGGTACTGCAAAGATTGTTTGTTTGGAGCAGTAGTTTTAAACTTATCAGAGCAAGGGCCGCAACTGACCATCATTTTCAGGGTTGGTTAATCTATCAATTATTTTCTCAATCAATCAATAAGTTCTTTGGTCTATGAAATGTCAGAAAAACAACACATTGCAGCTCTCGTCAAGATCCCACACCAAATTCTCAAAATCGATCTATGATGTTTCGAGATGATAAATCAGACAGGAGAGCACAAAATGATGTTATTTTTATAGTTATGGTTTAAAGAAAGGGTGCAGCTGTTGTTGTAAATGCCCTTATTGCTGTTTGGGGAGACAAATCTTGATCAGTTTAATGTTAGTTGCACTGAATTGACACCAGATGGCACCACAGGTAAACGTTTTCTGCCTCCAACTGCACATGACCTCCCTCTGAAGCCGTACCTTGAGCAGTAAACACATGTTACAGCCAGCCCTCATCTGCAGCAGCACACACCTTCTTTTGCAACACAGCTGTACATAGTCCATTACATGTACATACATGCCAACTAGTCATAACTTTGAAGGACAGACCAGGAGGTGCATTCACGACTCTGACTGTGCACAACTTTTCCTGCACCAGTGGATTTAGGTAAGTGTTGATAAGAAGCTCTATTATGTTAGGAGCACACGTTAAGTAAAAACAGCTATGGAATGTGTGTTAGATTGAAACATGATGTTAGAAAAATAGTTTTCTGTGCAAATGTTGGCATGTAAGTGTAAAATGTCACTGAATGTAATACTTGTTAAAAGTTATCCATTTGAGTTTTTAATTATTATAGCTGTGATGAACATCAAGTCAATCACTTTGGTGTTTTGAATTTTCTGTGATTTATAAACTCATTTGTTTTCATTTGGATCATTGATAAAGTATTCTTTACACCAGCAAAAGTAGCAACAAAATGATTTAAAAATACTCCATTATCAGTAGAAGTACATGATTCAAAATCTCAAGTGTCATTGGCAAAACTGACTTTAAGTATCAAAAGTCAAAGAGCTTGTTCTGCAGTAAAATGTCCACAGGCATTTTTACTGCTGTAGGTTAAAGTGAAGCTAGTTTGAACTTCAATGAACTTGAGTTGTTAAGTCCTTTACAACATATGGATCAAGCCTCTTCAAAGAGTCAGGAGACAAATCTGAGGGGTTGTGTGATAACTGAAGCTGCATTAAAGAGGAAAAAAAACACTGAAATTCTGTATGCATCTTTTTGAAATATTAGATAGTTTGACCCGAGTTCGAGGGAAAATGTCTCTTCGCTTAAACTGATAACAACTGAAAGGTAACAAGGGGCCCCAACCACTGGTTTAGTCTTTAACGATATACTGTATTTTACGAGCGTGACAGATATTCTTATGTCAAATTTTAAACTGGGATAAGTCAGTAACAAACTGTCAAATAATGTAATTATTCATTCCCTGTGAAATAAAGTGAAAGTATGTTGATATGAAATGAATAAACCAGCATTCCTCTGGTATTTACTTGTTTTTCTGTTTGAAGGTCTCTGAGGGATTTCAACACAATGGGGCCTCATTCATCGCTGATCACATGTGCCCTGCTGTTTATACAACTAACCAGTGTATCTGGAGGGAAAATCCTGGTGTTCCCATTGGATGGAAGCCACTGGGTAAACATGAAAGTGCTCATAGAGGAACTGCATGCCAAAGGCCACGAGATCACTGTGGTGCGGGCGTCCGACAGCTGGTACATCAGCGAAAAGTCTCCTCTCTACACGTCTGTCACCGTCAACAGCCCCAATGGATTTGAGCAAAATTTCGAAACCTTTTTGTCTCCACAGCTGGAGATCCGGCTTCAGGGTAAGGATGCCTCTTGGTTGTCTCGCATCTGGAGTCGCATTAAGATGCGACGTCTGACAGTGGACCAGTTTAATCATTTACATAAGGGAGTAAGTGAAATGGTCACTCAGATGTTTGAAGATGAAAAGCTGATGCAGTCTTTGCATGAAGCCAAATATGATGTGGTCTTGACTGACCCTGGCATTGGTGGAGGGGCAATGCTGGCACGTTGGCTCAAGGTTCCCCTTGTTTTTAATGTCAGATGGACCATTCAAGGTGAAGCTCATTTGCTTATGGCCCCTTCACCTCTGTCATACGTCCCTTTCACTGCAACAGAGTTCACAGATAAGATGACCTTTCCTCAAAGAGTACTGAATGTTTTTAGTTATGTCCTCGGTATGTACACAATGTCCTCCATCACAGAACCTCATTACAAACCACTAGTTCAGAAGTACTTTGGGCCTGATGTGGATTACTCAACGTTTTTCCTGGATGCTGATATATGGCTCATGAGGAATGACTTCATCTTTGAATTTCCACGTCCGACAATGCCAAATATAATCTACATGGGTGGATTTCAGTGCAAGCCCTCAAAGCCTCTTCCTGCCGACCTGGAGGAGTTTGTCCAGAGTTCTGGGGACCATGGGGTCATTATAATGACCTTAGGGACTTTAGTCGGGAAGCTTCCTCAAGAAATCGCTGAGGAGATCGCTGCAGCCTTTGCCCAGCTGCCTCAGAAGGTTGTGTGGAGGTATTTGGGAGAACGGCCAACCAATCTGGGCAACAACACATTATTGGTCAACTGGCTGCCACAGAATGACCTCTTAGGACATCCTAAAACTAGAGTGTTCGTGGCCCACGGAGGCACTAATGGAGTGCAGGAGGCAATTTACCACGGAGTGCCTGTAGTCGGACTTCCCTTATTCTTTGATCAGCCTGACAACCTGTCCAGAATCAGAGCAAAGGGGGGAGCTGTGATTGTAGATATCGCCATGCTCGATAGACACATCTTTGCAGACGCCCTGATGACAGCTCTTCACAACTCCTCTTACAGTGAAAACATGCAGAGGCTCTCGAGGCTGCACAGAGATCAGCCCATGAAACCACTGGACCAGGCCGTGTTTTGGATAGAATATGTGATCAGACATAAAGGAGCCCATCATCTGCAGACACAGTCCCACAAAATGTCCTGGTTTGTTTACAAGTCTGTGGATGTCATCGCTGCTTTGTTGACAGTTGTCCTTACTCTGACATTCACCTGCATTTTCATTGTGAGGTTACTGTGGAGGAGGATGTTTGTGGGGAGGAAGGTTAAACATGAATGACATTAAAATAAAATGTTTATTTTGTGTGTGAATTCCGACCATTACCAAACATGAAGTCAGCTGTTATCTCTGTGTGTGATGTTGGTAAATTTGTCAGTGATTTGAAAGAAAATGATGATATTTTAAAGTTTAATAAATTGTGAAAAATAGCTTATAAACCCAAAGTGCCAACAGTATTTCTAACAATGGAGAAAAGGAAAGTAAACTGACTCATATACAGACAACCATGATATGGATTTAAAATACATTTTTAGTGCAGCCCTTTTTCTTTGTAAGAAATGGAAAATGGGCCAGAATTGTCTTAAAATGGTCACAAAATAGGAATACGTGTGTTAGCTTATATCTGACTTAGAGATGTGGACAATGTAAAGATGATCTGATAATGACTAAAATATATTTTTTGAAGTCTAGCATCTGGAACTAATTGAAGTTTCCCAGTAAAAATGGAAAGAGATCAAATAATCTAGTAATTAGAAACAGTTCCTTCAGTTATTAAAGACAAAGCAAAGTAACTGTCATTTAAAATTGTTTATTTAATCATGATACAATCAATGTATATATAGAAAGTAAGAACATATTACATATTGTTACACTCTCTTTGTTTTGATTTGACATCTGAAATCTAAAAAGGATCAAATTATCACATAAAAGAAGCACTGAGACTGGTTACAGTAAATGTGTAATAATGTGATATACATGATGAAAAACAAAAAGCGTTTGCCACAGAAGTTTAGTCAAGACGTTTGTTTATCTTATATATAAATGTTTTACCAAATTATCACCTCTTTTTCTCTCTTATTTAACTTTAATATATTTGTGGATGTAGATAATTTGGTTCTTGATTTATGAGGTGATAAATTTGATATAACATCACATAGACAATGTTGATGTTTGGACACTATAAATAAGTGTTCCTTTTTCTGTTTGCTGATTATTTAATTGTTATTGTATGTTTGGATGGTTCACCACAGGTGCCATCATAGAGCTTGTCAACCTTTGTGCTGTCCCTGATGCATAAATATGAGTGGTTACCATTTTTCTGATCGTCTGTCCTGATGAAGATCCAAATGGGATCAAAACAGCTTTTGTAAACTTCTGTGATGTGCATAAACTCTTCATCAACAGACAATAAGCATTAGCAAAACCTTTTCAACTCGTATATCTAGAGCTTTGCTTTATATAGGAACTCATGACAAGTATATGCTAAAATCTTTACAAAAAAGAAATTAAAAGAAAAGACAAAATACAATTGGCTTCCAAATATATTTATCAAAATCATAATGAATGGTTCAGGAGCAAACTAGGATTATCAGAATGTATTCTAGTTGTATTCATTTTATATTATTGTGATTGGGGAAGTTTTGTTCATAAACGTTTGTGTCCTGGTCGTTTTTTTGGCAGACACGGAACAGATCATTCCCGCTCTGGATTCATTCACAACTCGTCCATATCTTGACTGGATCATTCATCTTCATTTTCATTCTTTCTGCAGCAACATGAAATCATAGTCTGCAGCAAATATGCACAAGCGAGGAATGTGATGATCCCCAATCCAATGCCCTAAACGACAGGTCAAAGAATAAACAAAGGAAAGACAAGTGAAAATAAAACAGCTTATTTAAACTGTTGAAGGATGAATCTTACTGATTTGGTTCCCCCAACTTTTCCCCCACTGCCCCAAGTGGATCAAGCTTTTACCTATCGTGTCAAAGTTTTCAACATCTAATAGTCACAGACATTCATGGTTCCCAGGCGATAATGACTGGTGATCCTCTGTGTTCCCCTCTAGCTACACCTTAAAGTTGACGTTTGTGTTTTTTAGTCTGTTGCACATTAGGTTCTCCTCAGGATGAACTGTGATTAGTATCTACTGCCATCATCTGGTCAAATTGTGTTTTTGTGTATATAGTAATAAGGCTCAACTAAGATGGAGCACATAGCAGAAAATGATGCATGCTAATCACAAATATGTTAGCATTGTCCCTCTTAGCATGTTAGTTTGCTTCTTATCAGTCTTATCATCTTGTTTGCAGATAATTTGTCAGATCATCCTGACAAATACCAAACAAAGTATTTTTAGAGACATCACACTTTGCTTACCTGTGACAAAGTGAACCAGTTCTGACTCTTGGTCAGTAACTCTGTTGAGTTTGTGGCTGGTTCGCACCATTTCTGAGGAGCAGCTTCAGGAACACTTTCATACTTCCCCGACCAGTTTGTCATTGCACAGACAAAGTAGTTACCATCCATGAAGACCAGGATGAGCCATACCATTGCAATGCCACTGGTGATGAGCAGATGTTTACCAAACTCTTTTGAACACTTCCCACTCTGCCATCCTAGAAAGTTTGTCATCAGCAGAAAGGCCAGAAGTGCAGGAACAACAAAAAAAAAGGCTGCAAATGGAGCATTCAGTTTGGGATCGCAAGGACAGACAAACTCATATTCTACAAGCTTCTCCAAGCCAGTAAGGATGAGGCCAAAAACCATATTTGACGCAAGAGGATTATTCAGGGATTCCTTCTTCACTATAGTGAGCCATTTTTGAACCATCAGTGACATCTCCAGTTCTGCATGAAAGAAAAAATAAAGATGAAAAGTCATATTACATGCAGATTCATGACAATCTCTCTTAACTGTGAATTGTTTAGAAGACACATTTTTTATGGTTCATTGCTAGTGTGAGGCTTTGGTCATAAAGGCACTCTTTACGCCTCATTGCTAAGCATGGTTAGGGCAGTAAACCGCTGGAAATTAATGACATTTCCCAGAGCTAGATTTCGCAAACATAATTTATTATTATTATTATTATTATTATTATTATTATTATTATTATTATTATTATTATACTGCTACTGCTATCATTAATTATATTTTAATTAACAGATAATTGTCCTCTTAAACGTATGCTTGAACTGAAAATCAGGCAACAATATGCAGCAAGGACAACTCTTAATAAAACATGCTTATACAATAATTATCAGAAATGATCAGGTATCTATAGGAAACTAAACACGATTTTCAGCAGTGTTAGAATTTTAGGGAATCTCATCCCTGCTTATGTCTTGAAAACAACAATAAACACAATCCTGTGAGTCATTATAATGACAACCTTTATTGAAGTAATGACTCTGTATTTCAAAATAATAACTTAAGATCTCAAAAAATGACTTACTTCTGCTAAGTAATTACTTTGTATCATTTTTATAAGGTTTTAACATTATTTTTGAGATAATAAAGAATTTTGAAAAGTAAATAAAAGCTTTTGATTATTTTGGGATACCTCGTCATTATTTCAAATGTCTCAGTATAATGCCCTGTCTCCATAATCTTTTCCCATCACCCAGGCAGAAATGGGTTTCCACAGAATTCAGTTATTGAGATGCAAAATAATTTTTTGTTGTGATGGAAAATAACAATATATGTTTTAGCACAATGTAACTGCTCATTTTAATTAGATGACAGAGCCAGCACAAGCTGGTAGTGTTTTACTACATGAGTCTGTGTATTATAATGGTCTGTCATCTGACCTTACAGCTGATTGGCATAGATGTTGACTCAACTATATGAAATCTTACAGAAACTCTTTACTTTTGCAGATAGAGCTGATCTGATTTGTCTGATTTTTAAGGTTTAGCCTAGTCTGTTAACAGAGGATTTCCTGTGTGGCTGGTGTGGAGACTAAACTAGCCTATATCTCATCAATGTAGTAAGAGAGGGACAGGTCTGCTCAGATGATTTCTTAACAGCAGCAAACTGATATGAATCTGATTTAGGTGAAAATGTATGTTAAATGGACGTTGATCCATGAGCAGATGATTTATGTAGAGTTTTAATTGTGTCATAATTGACAACAACCGAAGACTGTGTACAGACTGATAAATGTGTCTGATAACATTTATGTCAATCAGAACCAGATTTAACAGGATGTGAGTGTTTCTGTGACTTCCTGTACTGACTCCAAGTTGCTGGAAAACTGTCTGACTTAATGTCAGCCTCTTGCCTCTGACCCTGCTGCTGCTGCCTGATCTCATCCACTTTCTAGCTGAGGTGCAGTTCATTGCGAATGAGCCTATAACTACGTTATCTGATCACATCTTGAGTATAAAATAGAAATAGTTCCTTGACTGAGACATTCTTGATTTGCCATTAAACATTTTGTCTAAAGCTGTTTTTGTTTTAACTGTGTTACAACCATACCATTACAATCAAGATTTATTGATAACGTCAGAGAGCGTCCATTTTCAGTTTAATCCCTCACCGCTCGTTTTCACTTTTGAAAAAACAGCAGTTTGTGATGGCAGACACATGTAGGTCCTTTGTTTCAAAATATCAGCCGACATATTTAGGCAAAGAAATGTCTGAGTAAAAGAGTGAAAAGTGAAAAAACTGGCAAACTGTGGCAACTCTCCCCTGTAATATAAATATCGAAAGACTTCATAAAACATGAAAACAAAGCACACAAACTGTCTTCCAGTGTCTCTCTGTACAGCAGGATCAAAGTTTTACCAACCTTAAGATTGACCCTGAGAATCTTGAGAAATGTGCTTTTCTTGAGACCGCTTTGAAGAAGTGAAACCCTTTTAGCTATCTGTTTTTATGGGTGTTCCCTTCTGATACTTAATGATTAACTGTTAAAGGAAGACTGTACCAAGGTCACACAAAATATAATTGTATGTGAATGCAATGAGGGGTTATAACTTTGATACAACAATATAATTGCAATAAATAACAAAGAGCGACTGTTCTGTGTCAAATCATTTTTAGGATCACCTCTGCAAAATAAGATGTTAGATATGTGAGATATGACTAGATACAGTATGTATTTATCATTGTGGTTTGTTGAATTAATGTATGAATTGCTTTTCTTGTTCTAATAAAACACACAAAAATATCTTAGCCTGCCATTTTAATTAATCTCAGATAGACACTACATGGGAAATAATGTTATTGTGTTTACCCAACATCAGGAACAGCACAAAATTTGAGAGGCAGTCTATGCCAAAAATAACATACTTCACGCTTGCCCATACAGGCATAGAATAATCGTTATTTGATCACATATCAAAATAGTGAAACTGCTACTTTGCATTCAACCCATTTTCTGCAGCTGCAAAGCAAGTTGCCACATCACCAGCTCCAAGCTTATTGGCGTCAAAATATGATATCTGTTTCATGCCAGGTATCCTTTATTTTATAAGTGCATTACAGTATGTCAGGGACCAAGCAGTAAGGAACAGAACACAGGAACAATTTCTCTGAAAAAATGGGTTTTTATTTTACCCCGAAAATAGCAAAAATCAAACTTACAACTTAACTCAACATGTGGGCCCCTAAAAGAGGTCAACTTAATATAACCACAAATAAACTGGCAAACAATAAGGTGCAACTCAATCAGACCTGTCTTAATGAGACACAAAGGGAACTTAAATACTGGCTTGGGCCAACCAAATAAACCACCAGGGGATGAACAAAATGGGCAACACTCTAAAAACTAATACGAAACACAAATAACTAAACCCCAAATTCCCCCATGACATCACATCAGGTGGTGTGGTCCAGTTCATCTGATAGCAGTATAGAGGTGCTGCTTACCCTTGGCCACGCCTTTTGTTCTCCAAAGTCACCACCCCACCAACCAGGTAACTCAGAAAGAAGAAATAATTATTAACGCAATGTTTAAATCATACAGTATAAATGTGCGCACTTAATTCAGACAATATAAAGATTAAACAAAATAAACTATTACAAATCTCAATGATACAAATTGTTTAACTGGAACGAAATCAACTTATAAAGAGTGATTAAATGATTTAGGGTGTGGGCAGACATTACCCTTGTGTGGTAGCAGCCATCACACACTCCCCCCCTTCAGGACCCTCGCTGGAACAGTGAGAGAGGTAGTCAGCAGTGAGGTTGTCCTTCCCGGGGATGTGCTGAATGCTGAACCTGTCAGGTTGAAGAGCCAGATACCAGTTTGTAATCCATCCATTTGTGTCCCTCATCCTCTCCATCCACTGAAGTGCCTTATGGTCCGTCTCCAGGGTGAACTCTCTTCCCAGCAGGTAATATCGGAAGGAATCCAGGGCCCACTTGATGGCCAGTGCCTCCTTCTCCACCGTTGAATACCGAACCTCTCTAGAAAAGAGTTTCCGGCTGATGTAAGCGACTGGGTGTCGGTCTCCCTGTGGTCCCTGGAGTAAAACAGCTCCCAGACCTCGGTCAGAAGCATCAGTTTGAAGAATGAAATGTTCATCAAAATTTGGGCTATAAAAAACAGGTCGCTTACTTAGTGACTGTCGGATGTCATCAAAAGCTGCCTCTGCCTCCTCCGTCCACTAGATCTGGTTGGGACTCCGAGATCCTGTCAGGTCTGTGAGAGGCGCTGCTCGGGTGAAGAACTGGGGTATGAAGCGGCGATAGAAGCCTGCCATGCCCAAAAAAAGAGCAGAGCTGCTTCCTTGTTTGTGGCAAGAGACAGGATGCAATGGCCTGGATCTTATTGACCTGAGGACGTATCACTCCATTGCCGATGATGTGGCTCACGTACTCCGTCTCCGCAGCAGCAAAGACGCACTTTGATGGATTGATAGTCAGCCCGGCAGCGTGAAGACGATCCAAGACAGCGCACAGATGTTCCATGTGCTCCACCCAGGTGTTACTGTAAATTACAATGTCATCAAGATATGCTGCAGCACAACTCAAAACGTCACACAGTACCTGGTCCATGAGTCTCTGGAAAGTTGCTGGGGCACCGTGAAGTCCAAATGGCATGACTGTAAACTGGAAGAGCCCCCAAGGTGTCCAGAAGGCCGTCAGCTTCCTGGAACGCTCAGTGAGAGGAACCTGCCAATAACCCTTGCAGAGGTCTATTGTGGTCAAGTATTCTGCTTTACCCAATCTCTCAAGCAGGTCATCAATTCTTGGTGTAGGATAGGAATCAAACTGAGAAATGAAATTCAGGTACCGGAAGTCAATGCAGAATCTTATGCTTCCATGCTTCTTTGGGACCAGAACCACGGGGTTACACCATTCACTCTTAGAGGCTTCAATGATTCCCAGTGGCAGCATCGGGTCTGTCTCGTTTCTCAGTGATACCAGCAGGCGCTTAGGGGTCCTGCAACTCATCCTTCTTACAGAAGCACCATCTCTCACCACAATGTCATGTTCAACAATGTTTGTCCTCCCCGGTGTCTCCTGGAAAATTTCTGAATTGCAGCTAGATCCCACCTGAAGCTGTTGATCTTCTGTGAGGCGGCTAAGGTCCGGGTCTTCAGGATTACCACAGGGAGGCAAGTATTGCTTATCCACTTCCTCTTCCTCCAGCACTTCTTTGACGAGCATCACTTCTGCTCTCCTCTCAGGTCGCTCCACCCTTCAGGAGATTAATATGCAGAACCCTACTGAAGCGAGACTTTCCCAGGGTTGATATCCAGTATGTGGTTGGCCCCGAAGGACCTCTGCCGGGCTGATCTATCGTACCAAGCCTTCTGTTGCTCCTGGGCCTTCACCATGTGTGACTGGGCAAGCTCACTCATTTTGTCCTCCATCTTTCTCTCATCTGAATCACATGGCAAACAGTGTTAACAGATCCCCCCCTCTTCCTTGTCCCCCTCCCAGATCTCTCTCAGCAGTGCTAAAAGGTCCCCTAACTTCATGTCCATACAAAAGTTCAAAAGGAGAGAAACCGGTAGAGGATTGGGGTACTTCCCTGTATGCAAAGAGGAGGTAGGGCAGCCATTGATCCCAGTCTGTTGCATTGTCATTCACAAACTTCCGCAGCATCTGTTTCAGGGTCTGGTTAAAGCGCTCTGTTAAGCCATCTGTTTGAGGATGGAATGGTGTGGTCCTGATGCTCCTGATACCGAGTAATTGGTACACCTGTTTCAGTAAATTAGACATAAAATTAGTTCCCTGATCAGTCAATATTTCACGGGGGAACCCAACCCTGGAGAAAAACTGCACCAAACAGAAGGCCACTGATTTCGCTTTGATGGATTTTAGAGGAAAAACTTCAGGGTACTTTGTCGCATAGTCCGTTATGACCAGGATGTAACGGTTCCCTGCCTTGCTTCTCTCCACAGGGCCGACAATGTCCATTCCAATGCGCTCAAATGGGGTACCAATAATGGGAAGTGGTTGGAGTGGAGCTCTGAAGGGTGTTTTAGCAGACGTCATTTGACACTGAGGGCAACTTTTACAGAATTGAGCTACATCTCTATGTAGGCCAGGCCAGTGGAAATGATGTTTGATGCGAGCTATGGTTTTATACTTACCTAGATGGCCAGCCCAGGGAACAGAGTGTCCCAAGGCGAGTATGACATCTCTAGCTGCTTGGGGAACCACTAGCTGCAACACAGACCCTTGTTGACGATAGAGCATGTCATTTTCCAGGATGTACTCGTCTTGGTGTAAGGCCAACTCAGCTCCAGGCTCCTTCTCAGCCTTCTGGAAAAGAGACACTAAAGATGGATAATTTTGCATTTCAATAATGTTTTCTGGCACTTCAAAACCCAGTGGTAGATCCAGCGTGTTGGTTGATGGCATCACCACTGTTTTGTGGAATTTCTCCTGCTTTTTCTGACTGCGGGTTTTCCGTGCCTTCCCGGGTGTGGTCTCCAACTCCTCATTAAAAGAAAGGCAGGGCACTGAGGATTTCATTGGACTCTTTGTTGTTTAGCCCTCCTTCTGGTGACAACACTATTGCATTTTCGACTATGTTCAGACTTCAACAGATCAAAAAGAAGTGGTAGGTCTCTTCCTAGTACAGCATCAAAGGGTAAATAATCAACAACTCCAATATTCAGAAGATAAGTTTGACCACCACTCTTAATATACACATCAGCCGTTGGATAAGGCTTCTCATCTCCGTGAACACAATAGGGATGGTTTCATGGTTGCTGATGATGTGAGTTGGAACCAACTTCCTGTTGACCAGTGTCTGATTGCTCCCAGAGTCTAGCAGAGCCCTTAAAGTGATTCCATTAACTTCAGTGCTTTTCATTTTAACAGACTGGTCATTTTCTTCCTCAATTTCAGCATGAAGGCGTGGTACAAAGCACATGTGTGTCATTTTAACTGAGTTTTGGGGGCACATGGGCTTTGTATGGCCTTCCCGTCCACAGAGATAACAGATTAGCTTCTTACTTGAGTATTTGATTGGCCGGCTAGCTGGCTGGTTCTCGTCTATTGGGGGCTTACCGAAATCAACCGCTGCTTCAGGGTGGTAATGTTGAGCTGGTTTTCGGATATCTTTGGTTCCCCAGGTGTTGTAACTCCATGGTTGTCCTTTTTGCCTTGCAGCCACAAAGACATCCGCCAGCTCAGCAGCCTTCATTGCAGATCCTGGGGCATGTTCTTTGATCGAAACCTGCAACTCAGGGGACAACATCCTCAAGTATTGCTCCAAGATCATCATTTCACTTATTTCTTGGACCGTTTCACCTTTAGGCTGTACCCATTTTCCAAACAACTCCTTTAGTCTTGCATACAGTTCTTTTGGGCTCTCATTAAGATCAACATGAAGGGAGCGAAATCTCTGTCTGTAAGTCTCAGGGTTAATATCATACTTGGCAAGGATGGCTGCTTTCACCTTATCATAATTGAGAGAGTCATCCGTATCCATATGTACATATGCTCCTCTAGTTTTGCCGGTAAGCAGTGGTATTAAATGAAAAACCCAATCAGATTTCTGCCATCGGCAAGCGACCACAAACCGTTCAAATGTGACTAAGAAGTGTTCAATGTCATCATTATCATTCAATTTTTCCAATCTGGGTTGATGGTGTTGGTGAAACTGACCTGCAGAGGCCTCAGCCGGCACTGGAAAACTGTGCATGGCAGACGGTGGAGTATGGCCTCCTGCTGTCCCATGTGGGCCTGTAATATACTCATCAGGTCTGACAATGATGGCTCCTTACCTTCACCCTCAGTGCTCTCCACCACTCCAGAAGCTCAATTTTCCTCCTCACCATTTGTTTGCTTGTTTTTTCCAGCTTTACAATTCATTTTCTCTCTCTTGTTCCAAAAATCCCCCCCAAAAATGTCAAGTTGAAGAAAAAGAGAAGAGGAAAAAAATTTAATAAAAAAAAAAATGTCCCTGTGTCCTTTACTGGATGATCCCAACACTGCCACCAATTGTCAGGGACCAAGCAGTAAGGAACAGAACAAAGGAACAATTTCTCTGAAAAAGTGGGTTTTTATTTTACCCCAAAAATAGCAAAAATTAAACTTACAACTTAATTCAACATGTGGGCCCCTAAAAGAGGTCAACTTAATATAACTACAAATAAACTGGCAAACAATAAGGTGCAACTGAATCAACAGACCTGTCTTAATGAGACACAAAGGGAACTTAAATACTGGCTTGGGCCAACCAAATAAACCACCAGGGGATGAACAAAATGGGCAACACTCTAAACTAATACGAAACACAAATAACTAAACCCCAAATCCCCCCATGACATCACATCAGGTGGTGTGGTCCAGTTCATCTGATAGCAGTATAGAGGTGCTGCTTGCCCTTGGCCATGCCTTTTGTTCTCCAAAGTCACCACCCCACCAGCTAGGTAACTCAGAAAGAAGAAATAATTATTAACACAATGTTTAAATCATACAGTATAAATGTGTGCACTCAATTCAGACAATATAAGATTAAACAAAATAAACTATTACAAATCTCAATGATACAAATTGTTTAACTGGAACAAAATCAACTTATAAAGAGTGATTAAATGACTGAGGGTGTGGGCAGACATTACCCTTGTAATGTGTCAAGTGGGAAGGCTCCCCTCTAAAACCATCCCATCCTGCTGAACACTTGCTTCCCACAGGGCTGTGTGCTGAGCCCACTACTCTTTACCCTGATGACCCATAAATGTTGTGTAAGGTTTGAAACCAATCACATCTTTAAGTATGCAGACAACACAACAGTGGAGGGCCTCACTGGGGACAAAGAGGAGCTGGCGTACAGGGAGGAGGTGAAACATCTGGTGTAACTTCAACAATCTGGACCAGAATGTTGGCAAAACAAAGGAGATCACTGTCGATATCAGGAGGAAGCAGCCCACCCCCACTCATCTCTTCATAGACACACTGCTGTGGAGATCGTCTAGAGACCCAAGTTCCTGGAAGGGAAACATTACCAACAACCTGACCTGGTCCCAGCACACATCTGCTTTGACCATGAAAGTCCACCAGCGGTTCCACTTCCTGCGACAGCTGAGAAGAGAACATTTTCCCCCTTCCATCCTCACCACTTTCTACAGGGGCACTGTGGAGATTATAATGACACCTCCATATGTTATGAGAACTGTAATGCCTCAGGCCAGAAGGCCCTGCAAAAGGTGTTGAGGGCTGCCAGTATGATCACTAGTAATCCTACACCCCCAGCCATTGAGGAGTGTGACTCAATGTCCTTCCTTTAATCAAATGAAATAAGCCAATGATATGGAAACAGTAATATGCATTTTTAAAATCTGAATATATGGATGGGAAGTAAGTACCCTTAAGTCCTGCCAGTGGTAAATACTCAACCCAGTGTTTACTGATACCGATACTGTAAAGAGGATTGGAACTGTGTTTTTTTTTATCCTAGTGGTCAGGACCCTTCAAATTTAGTCCCAATATAAATTTGAGGGTTTGTGAGTTCATTAATAGAACAGGAAAATACAAAATAATATATTTCTAATACACAAAATGATGTTTATATTTTATTAATACTTATTCCATGCTTTCTGCATTTAAAAGGTTAACCGTATTCCTTAAGTCCCTGACAAATATTCAAATACAAATATTCTACAGGTGATGACCTAGATATGTACATATATAGATATAGATAGATATATCAATGACGAGAGGTGGAGAGTATATAGGAGAGGATAGGAGAGTATATGCAAAGTGTGTACTTGAGTGTTGCTGTGATAGCTACGGATCAATCAACAACCTGTATCGTGCCGTGTTTTCTCCCATCTTTGTGTAGTAAATATTTTGCAGGTTATGACTGTGAAGCTTTCTAATAAGGACAATGTTATATGCAGTGTAATGTTATGTTGAAAAAAACAAACAAACAACAAAAACCAACTTTTTCCTAGGTATGTTTTTTTTTTGTACTACTCTGTTCAGGTTAACCACCTTGATCAACTTAGTATTAATTGCACTCACTTGACACTAGATGTCACAAATGTGTTCTGCCTACAACTACACATGGTCTCCTCTGTAGCATTAGCGTGTAGTGTTCAAACATTTTATGGCCTTATCTACGCTTTCATTTACAACAGAGCAGCACGTCTCGTGTTTTCCCTGTAGAAATGGATACAGGTAGGTATCGAAAGTGATAAAAAACTCTAATATGAGTTCATTTAATGTCAAAACAACCATTTGTTTTGGGGAAACATCAAGCAATATCTTAGTTTTCAGTGCAAGTCTTGGTAGTTATTACATGTAAGTGTAAATTGGCATAATGAAATACTTATTCACAGTTATCCACTTGTATTTTAAATTCACATTTCATAGGTGTGATAAACTTCAAGTCACTTACCACTGATAGATACAATTATAATGCATTTCGCTGACTTTCTTGTTTTTATTTAGATTGTTGTTAAATGTAAATTATAGAGTAACAGTTTTGAGAGAATGTAATATTCAGTTGGCATGTCACTTTCATCGCAATTTATAATTAGAAAGGTTAGGTTGGTTTGTTTTGAGAGGATATCCTGAGTGGCTATCAGCTGAGAGTTTTATAGATGACATTTGTCACTGATGGTCGGGTCATGTAAATCCTGTGCGTATCTAACACTGTGGGTGTGAAAAATTGCTGCCAAATAAAGGAACAAAAAAGGTCAATATGTTCTTGGGAACTGTCAAAAAGCAGCAAAGTGAAAGTGAACTCTATGATGTTTAATGTACATTCCTTGTATTGAACAAGGGAAAACACATGCCAACACTAACATGGTTTAATTGTGGAGGATGGTGTAGTCGAAGTTGTGTCCGTTATCTCTTTAAACTTTCGGGTCCTGGGCAGTTAATTCATATCCTTCTTGGATTTGCTCATGCTCTTGCTCTCCCTCTCCTTTCTTGAAGAACTGATATAATCCCAACAGCACGGCAATGAACATGATGAACCACAGTCCAGTGCCCTAAACCAATGGTCGAAGAACAAAAAACAGAAAAAGAAGACAAGTGAAAATAAAAATTGGTCAACCAAAACCTTTAACAAATGATGTTGGCAGGTATGTTGTTTGGTCGGTCTACCACTGACGTGTCTTAACAACTACTAAAGCCATTCCATGGATTTTTGTACAGACAGTGACAGTCCCTTGAGAATTAATCTGACGGACTTTGGCGGACATTAGCATAAAAAAAAGGCCCTGTGCCAAACAGCGCTAAGGTTAGCATAAAGCACACTAACTGTCGCTTAGCCTCTTTTTCAAAATGGTAAGTTGGTGACAGCTGTTATGAATGCTAACAGGATTGTGGCATTTCAGCATTTACCAGGACGTTAATTTAATTGTCTAAAAGCCATTAGAGCTTCTCAAACTAGCCGCAAACACATCGCCCAGCTGGCCAGAGCTATAGGGCGGGCAGTGTGGTCAGGCAGCACACATTTATGTGGCTCTGAAGGGAGAGAATGGGATTTTTTTCAGTTCGATACCTTGAAAATTGAACTTGCTCATGGTGGATTCTACAGTCCTACCGACCCCGGCTTCAGCTGGAAGCACTGCTATGCTAAATAAAAACTCACAGAGCTGCTAGCATGACTCTACATCGTGATTGCCGATCAATTCCCGACAAAGTGCCAAATTGTTTTTCGAGACCTCAGATTTTTCCTTACCTGAGAAAGAGAATACCATCGTTGGGACTGCATCATTAGCTCTTTTGTTAAGGTTTCGTTGTCCGGCTTGCACCATGTCTGAGGAGCACCTTCAACATCAGTCATGAACTCCCCTGACCAGGTTGTCATGGCACACACAAAGTAATTGCCTTCCATGAACACCAGGGCGACCCACACCAGGGCATCGATAAAACCAAAAAGAAGATTTTTTTTCCACTTTTCACTCTTGCAACATCACATGTTCATCAGCACAAAGATCAGAACTGCTGGAACAACAAAAAAAGCTGCTGCAAATGGTGCGTTCCACTCAGGCATACAGGGACAAGCGAACTCCTCGTCCGTTACCTTCTCACAGGCAGTCAGGATGAGGCCCAAGGCCGAACTGGACACAAGAGGGCTGTTCTCAAATTCAGTCTTCAAATGAGAAAACCAGGTTTGTTTCTCTGACATTTTCAATTCTGCATGAAGAGAAAAATAAAGATGAAAGTCATATGACGTGCAATCGTGACACTGAAAAACAAAAAAATCACTGCTGTGTTGTATTGAAGACACATTTCTGAAGGATCTCGGTTCAGTAAAGGAATTTGGGGTTATAAAGGTGCATTTTGCCTAAACGCTGAGGATGTAGGCTGAAATTACTACAATTTCCCACACTTGCAAAAGATCTGGCAGACTGTCATTATATAATTTATCCCTATTTTAATGAATAAAGTGATGGTCAGCTAAAATACAGGCAAAAATAGGCAGAAAGGACAATTCTCTTTTGAGTAAAGATGAAAATACAGTAATTAACTTTCAGAAATAATCCAGTATCTATACAGAAATCTAAAAATGCCATTGATGTGAATGTGATCTGCAATGACATGCCGCTGGTCATTATTTTTAGATTTCTTTTTTTTAGATTTTCCATTTTTTGAGGCTCTGATATTATTTTAAGGTACTATGTTATTATATTGGTATGTCAATTTCAGGAAGTTTCTTATTATTCTGAGAAAGTGTCTTATTATATATTTGTTTCCAGTCTTCTATAAGATACCGAAGTTTAGGCTACACAGAACTTGTTTGTAATATTGTAAGGGAAAAAAGACTTGTAGCATATTAAATTGCTTCATTTATGTAATGTTTTTTCTTTCTAAGTTGGTATGATTGTGTGTGTGTGTGTGTGTGTTTGTGTGTGTGTGAACATGGCAAAATGTTGTACTTGAGACACCTGCTGTAGCAGAGACCAGTGTTTATACACCTTTTTGTTTGTGTCACGACTGTGCACAACACAGTTACAAATCTTGTGTGGAAGGCTGAAGATGGGCGTGGTTCTCCCATCAGCACTGAGAAGCCTTCTCATGTAATAATATACATGCCACATAATAAAATATATATGATATTGACAAACTGAAATAAAAACTGTCATGCTTCATGTATTCTGTGTCTTATGTCTGTTGTCTTATGTTTTGATTTCCTTGTGTCTTCTTGGTGTTCCCCTCCCTGCTCTTTCCACTATGTTCTCTCCTCTGTATTTTCCCATTCCTCCTTCGTGTCTGTCTCCCCCTGTCTGTCAGTATTGTGTCCTTCATGCCTTCTCCTCTGTGTCTTCCCCTCATCATCTTACCTGTCCTCCTCCCTCCTCTCACCTCACCTGTTCCTCGTCTCTTCATTAGTTTCTGTGTATTTAGTTGCTGCCTGCCCTCTTCTCTTTGTCTGGTCATTACTTTTGCGTCTGTGTTTCTGTGTGTGCGTGCGTAATGTTTCCCCTGAGTTTCTTCCCCTGAGTTCCTTGCTTCTCCAGCTTCCCTGTGGTGTGTGTTTTTTGTTTTTTTCTTCTCCCTGAGTTTGTTTTGTTACTCTGTTTTTTGGAACTAGCTCCCTTGGTTTTTGTATGCAGCCTTTGTTTGAATAAAGCTTGCCTTCTGTTCTCCCTGATTCTGCCTCATGTGTAAATCTTCATTTAGGTCTATCCTTTTGTTTTCCCCTTTAAACTCCTTTCATGACGCAAACAGTTTCAATCTATGTGTCCCATTCTTAAAAATATACGCCATATGTAAAATAACAACCATTACATATTTGGTTGAATGTTAATATGTACAAGGCATACAGGGCATTCTGTTTTACATTAAAGATGTTTTTTTAAGCCAAATTACACTAAATTCAATTAGATTTTTTCCTCACTTGCTATGAAATGGGAAAGATATTTAAAGTTTTATTTATATATATATAATGCTGTTTTTCAAAGTAAGATTTATTTTTAAGATAAGATGAACCTTTAATAAACTAGATAGGAGAAATTCAATTTGGCACAGCAACAAAACAGCGTGCAAACAATACAAAAAGTAATGTAGTCAGGATTGACCAAGATAAATACAACAACATGAGAGTTTCCTCAGTTTTGAGCAATTTGTGGTATCAGAATAAATCAAAAGACATGAATCTACTTGAGATTTAGTGGAGAGAGGACAAAAAGATCACGTCACCACATTCACAGTTTTAAACACAAATTATTGGTGTTGTATTGAGTAGATTTGTTTGAATTAAAATAAAATGTATTATTTAGTTTTTATCTTCTATTGAAATAATTATAAAAGAGAACATGAAGTGTTTAGCAAAAGTCTAAGCATTGTATAATGTAAGAAGAAGTTAGAGCCTCCTGATGAGGGAAAAATGCACAGTGTAATAAAAACTGAAGACATAATGAAAGCTTAAATCAATGCACCCACTGTGTATTTGTTCAGCGAGATTAGAGTTTTACTAACCTTATGATTGACTTGAGAAAGGTATTGTACTTGGGAGTCTTCTTCGAAGAAGTGATCCTCTTAAAGTTTTCACTCTGACTGTTGTTTTGTCCTTTGCACGCCTTTTTTCTATCCTCTTGATATTACCACTTTTCCTGTTAACTAGTTATTAGGTTGTCTTTTATACATCATGTCGATAAAATATATTTTTTAAAGTCAAACAGAACATTACTTGTAGAGAAAAGTAACGTGATTCTGAAGGATGGGCAGTGTGGTGGCTGGACCTGTGTCCTCACAGCATGAAGCTCCTGTGTTCAACTGTAACTGTCGTGGGTGGAGTGTGCAGTCAAGCCAAGTGATGTTAATTGCTTTTTCTAAATTCCTGTGAATGGTTGTTTGTCCCTACGTGTCAGCTCCGGTATAAAGACTCGTCCGTTGAACAGCCCTGTCAACAAGTATTGTGATGAACTATCGTCAGTGCTCCTATCGACCATGAATTCGCCCAGTGGCCACCAAGACCTGACCAATCAGTGAGAGGTAACCAACACTTTGCGCTACAGGTGAAACTCAGAAAAATGAAGTTATGAAGGATAGCTACAGAAGAGTACTAGGGCCTGGGGTGAGAAAAAGAAATGAGAAGAGGAAGTTTTTTCTTCCAGTATACACTTCAAGAAAAAAGTCCAAATGTCTGGGGAGAGAAGCATTGTGGGTGGGAAAAGAGTAATGTCCCTCCTATGTTCACTGTTTAACAGAGATGAATTATTTTACCCTTCTTTCTAAAGGAATTCTAAAGGAATCCTGTTTGACAGTGGTGTCAAACCACAACGACCGTCTCTGAGCATAGGAGGTGGCCTAAGACATTACTCTTCACCCACCTACACCTGGGCTCACCTAGTCTTAGCAACCCACATGAAGTTGGACCCACAAGTGGCCCTAAGGACTCTGAAACTCAGAGCTCACACTTTAAATTATTTTTTTATGTACAACTTCGAACTTAGAATTCAACAGTAAGTAAATGTATATGGTATCATTACCATAAATGTTAATACCATGTGACACCATGAAACCAGTAAAGTGCTGCAGCCCTGTATTTTGAATGCAGGACTTGTGCAGTGTGGTTTTGCTACGTTTGCTTCAGTTCAGCATACTTCTTGTTGAGATGTAGCCAACTTTTAATGTAATAACACTTACAATAATGTGTATCACTCCCATATAACGCTTGAATCTTATTTACATCTGAACCTCTGTGTCCCTTATATTTCCATTTTTTAGATGGATCCTCACCTAAGGAGACGGGCTGATGGCAGTCTAAACATTGCAACAACAAAAAAAAGCCTTAATTCAGAACTATAGAGATATAACAAATAAAAAATGGATATTCACCATGCGTTTGGCATTTATCCACAATAGGAGACTAAGTTAGACAAGATTTGCGAACTGGTGGTCTTCTAAACAGGACATGAAAGTAGAGCATAGAGGGCATATATTTACAATTACCACGTAGGCTCCACATGGATTTGCCCAGGATACCTTCAAAATATATTCGTAACTGAACAAATGAACTGATATACTCCTATTCAACTTAGTATCACTGAGTTGTACATTTACAATAGTTTTTGCCTACAGTCTCCCTCCCCTTCATTTCAACATCTGTGCAGCTTCCTACAGTACCTAGACCCTCGCAGGTGATGGCTGCACCTGGAACCTCATAGACACGTTTTTTTTTTAACCTCCTGGTAATTACAGCTGTGTCGCCATCAACTCAGACACAGACATCCAGTCAAGCTGTTCGACACACTACTGAACAATACAGGAAGAGACAACAGGGGAGGGAGCTCACAGAACATGTCACCAGAAAATATATAAAGACAGATGTGAGATGAGAAAGATCCTTGGAGGTGTGTGAGACTCCCATGATGACAGGCAGGCTGAGCTAGAGAAGCGTTGTTACAAGGAAAAAAGCCAGGAAGCAACAGCCCTCCAGCTTGTTTAGCCTTTTGCTTGGATGCATTGTGTAGTGATGTGGCTGGGCTTCACAGTCTTGTATTGTTTTTCTTGTAACTTCATTACAAATCAACATATGCAAAATACACCACAAACGGAGCAACACTGTTCACTGAGATTAAGGTTGAGTCTGTATTGTTGGATATGTGTTCAATGGTTGAAAGTTACAGGTTACTGTGGAGGAGGATGTTTGTGGGAGGAAGGTTAAACATGAATGACATTAAAATAAAATGTTGATTTTGTGTGTGAATTCTGAGCATTACCAAACATGAAGTCAACTGTTATCTCTGTGTGTGATATTCCTAAATTTGTCAGTGATTTGAAAGAAAACGATGATATTTTAAAGTTTAATAAATTGTGAAAAATAACTTTTTCACATGTTTAAAGCTTATAAACCCAAAATGCCAACAGTATTTCTAACAACGGAGAAGAGGAAAGTAAACTGACTCAGATACAGACAACCGTGTTATGGATTTGAGATACATTTTCAGTGCAGCCCATTTTCTTTGTAAAAATGGATAATAGGCCAGAATTGTCTTAAAATGGTCACAAAATAGGAATATGTGTGTTAGCTTATATCTGACTTACAGATGTGGACAATGTAAAGATGATCTGAATATGATTAAAATATATTTTTGAAGTGTAGCATCTGAAACTAATTGAAGTTTCCCAGTAAAAACAAAGAGATCAAATCTATTAATTAGAAACAATTCCGTCAGTTATTAAAGACAAAAAGCAAAGTAACTGTCATTTAAAATGGTTTATTCAACCATGATACAATCAATGTATATATAGAAAGGAAGTACATATTACATATTACATATTAATTCACTCTCTTTGTTTTGATCTGACATCTTAAATCTAAAAAGGATCAAATTATCACATAAAAGACGCACTGAGACTGGTTACAGTAAATGTGTAATAATGTGATGCATAAAATGAGAAACACAAAAAGCATTTGCCACAGAAGTTTAGTCAAGATGTTTGTTTATCTCATGTAGATAAATAAATGTTTTATCAAATTCATCACCTCTTTTTCTCTCTTATTTAACTTTAATATATTTTTGAATGTAGATAATTTGGTTCTTGATTTGTGAGATGATGAATTTGATATAACATCACGTAGACAATGAATATTTGATGTTTCGACACTATGTATCGTTGTTCCTTTTTCTGTTTGCTGATTATGTAATTGTTTTTGTATGTTTGGATGGTTCACCACACCTCAGATCATGGAGCTTGTCAACCTATTGCTGTCACTGATGTATAAATATGAGCTGTTATCATTTTTCAGATAGTCTGTCCTGATGAAGCTCCAAATGGGATCAAAACGTCTTTATTAAACTTGTGAAAATGTGATGTCCATAAACTCTTCATTAACAGACAATAAGCATTAGCAAAACCTTAAAAAACAAAAAAACTAAAAAACAAAAACAACCAGAACTCTTATATCTACAGCTTCATTTAGGAACTCATGGCAAGTTAATGGGGGCGGGACTAGATAAGCTTTGGCTTCTCCCGCTTTTTCCTTTCGGCCATGTGTATTATTTGAACAATGATGAAATGTGATGATGATGAATTGACATGCCCGAAATAAATAAACAACATAAAAGTATGAGATAAAATCTTGACATAACAAAAAAGAGACTAAATATGACTGAATTCCTTATATACTTATTTACATCATAATGAATGGTTCAGGAGGATTTTAAAAATGTATTCTAGTTACATTTATTTTATACAATTGTTACTGGGAAAGTTTTGGTCTATAAACTTATGTTAAAAAAGTCAAATTTACCCTTGAGAGTTTTGATAGCCTCATGTCTCATGTAGTTCTTATTTACAAGATATTTGACATGATTCAAACAAGCCCGTCACCACTTCTAAGATTTTTACATAATGTTCCCTTATATTTAATTTTGCCAAAATGACAGAGTTTATATATTTCTATCAATACAGCAATGTGATAATGCCAATCGAAGGTTTTTCCAAGCTTTAGCCAATATTTTTTATTTTTTTGTAAATTTATATTATTTATATGGTTCGAATTCGAGGATCTTTTCAAAGCCTCAACCTTTTCACAGGCTGCGACTGCATGACTGGCATAGGTTACACCCTCTGTGTCCCAGATCTTGATCCAGTTTCTGCTCTGCCCTGACTTCACTGGTTGGCTGCCCTCATCGGGATCGTTTCTTCGTCTTCGTTTCCCTCTTTTTTGGCTGTCATGAAGCAGCACATATATGGAGCAGTGACCAGACTGAGGAACAAGATGAGCCCCAATCCAATGAGCTAAACCACAGGCAGAAGAAAAAAGAAGGTAAAGGAAAGTGAAAATAAAAATTGGTTATCAACACTGCTAATGAACAACATTTTGTGTAGAGAGCATACAGCAGGGCTCTAAGGATGACAACATTGGCCTGTCTGCAGTTTGATCTGTTGTTTGGCTGGCCTACATCTGATGTATACCAGCAAATGCTAAGTGGATTATGTAAGGGAAAATACCGGATGAGGTGTCAGGAATTAATATGATGATGACACTTTCACGTTTTGTTCAGCGAGATGATCTTCACAGATGAACACCACTTTGTGGTTTTTGAAGTGCAAATTAAATCACCAGAGGTAAAAAGCTAATGTTAGGCTATAAACAGACCGGTTATTTGACTTACAAGTCTCTTCCTACACAATGACTATACTCGTTGTGTAACCACAGACCTTATTTCAGGCATTTATCTAAAAAGCAATAAAAAAGAAAACCCAGTTACTTTGAGAAGAGAAACCAGAAGTGCGAAAATGCTAACTGATTTCCTTGTTTAAGGGCTCAAACTTCACCACGCCATCTGAGGTCCCTTGAAGATGAATTCTACTGCCTGAATCTTATCGCCCCAGGCAGTATTGTGCCTGAATGCATTCAGTGAACGATCGTTCATGAACTCCTTCATATTTTGGGTGAACGTGAACTGAACGTACGGTATTCTTTTTTTCTTTGATTGAAAATATTTTTTTTTGATTGAAGCAACTTTTTTTGGAATTGAATAATTAAGACACAAATGTCCTACCCATAATATGGCCCAAACACAAAACAACATTGCTTCAATCAAAAAAGTTGCTTCAAACAAAAAACCTTCACTTCTATCAAAGAAAACATTTTGAATCAAAGAAAAACAGTGTTCAAATGCATTCAAACACTTCTTTTCTTTGATTGAAAAGGTTTTTTTTGATTGAAGTGAAGGTTTTTTTAATTGAAAATATAACCTTTTTTTGATAGAATAATAAAGACACAAATCTACCTTCATGTACTGCAGGTATATATGGTTCTTTATCCCTGAATGGTCATGTCACATTGTTGTAATGTAATCTACATCATGCCTACCACAATACAAACACACACTATTTTGCAAGCACCGAAATGCCTGAAATGTTCTATATTTTCAAAATGTTATTTGCATAACTTGTTTTGTATCTAAAATCACCACTGTTGTGAGCAAAAAGTCAAAAAGTCAAAAATGCCCAAGGTATCAAATGTGATACAAAAAATATCTCATAGACAAAATGATATGGCAAATGGTTTTTTTAACTAATTTTGTTAAAAGGTTTTATAAACATCTCAGTTCCAAAACATTTGAATTTTCTGGCATTTTTTGATGTGTCAGGCTTTATAGGGTTAAATCAATATTGAATTGAATTGATATTGAATGAAATTGCGACCTAAAGAATTGAAATCGAAATCAAAATCGAATTGAATCATGAGGTTCTTAACAAAACCCAGCCCTACTCTGCCTCCACCATTACTACGGCATCTTCATATGATTACGTCAAACAATTCTATGAAAAGGTCAGTGATGATCCAGGTGGGAAAAATCTGACCTTTTTGTGTAAACTTTGCCTGCCGGGCTTCAAGAAGCATCTCCATATGTCAACAACAGCAAACCTGAAACGGCACATTGAACTAAAGCACCCGGCTAGCCTTTTAAGGCATGTGCAAGTGAATAAAAAATCAAGAGACACGGCAACAGCGAGCCAAAACAGATCCTCTACTACCCAAATCACATTAACGGTGAACAGTAGTGGCTCCGCTGTCTTGATCTTCCAGCCACAGCTGGACAACCTGGTTTTGCAGTATGTTGTCGGAGAGCTGCAGTTTCAGTGTTAAAACTTTTCAAATAATTGCTGTCTGTGGTTCTGTATGGGCTGTGGCAATAATTTTGAAAAATAATAATTAGCAGCAACATATTGAAAAAAAAAGACCGATGAACAATTTCGAATTATGAACTGAACTAGTTCATTTTAAAATTTGTGAATTGAACTTTGAACTAGTTCATGCAGAAAGTGAACTTTCCCAACATTGGCCCCAGGTACCCCAAAATGTTAACTTTTCCTGTCCTAATCTAATCATTTGTGGTCCCCCAACTACTTTCTTTGGAGATCCACTGTCTTTCCCTCTAGCAACACCTTGAGGTTGAAATTTGTGTTTTTTAGGTAAATGTTTAAAAAACTATTGGAAGCACATTCATGCTTTCCTCAGAATGAGTTCATACAGTGCCACTATCAGGTAAAAATATTTGTCCAATATGGTGCTAAACAGCTAATGTTAGCATCCTAAAGGCTAAACTTATGAGCATGGTAAGTAAAAAAAGCAGCTAAACATAAGCATATTAGCATTGTCTCTCGTACTAGCTATGTTAGCATGCTATCTCTCATCTTCTTGTTTGCAGATCAGTTCCTGACAAATGTCAAACAAAGTTGTTTTAGTTGTCTCCATAGTGATCTGATTTGTCCTTACCTTTGACAGAAAAAACCATTTCTCAGTCTTGACCAGTTCGATTGTTGAGTTTTTGGGTTTGCACCATTTCCGAGGAGGAGCTTCAGGTGCCCCTTCATACACTCCCACCCAGTCTGTCTTGGCACAAGCTAAGTAGTTGCCATCTATGAACAACAGGATGACCCAGAGTATTGCCTGGGCAAAGCCCATGAACACATTATTTGTCCAACCATTTGAACACTTCTTGTTCTTACATCCTCGAACGCTCATCACCACAAAGATAAAAACAGAAGGAGCAACAAAATATCCGATTACAAGCCAGAGATTCACTCCAGGATCACAAGGACATTCAAACTCCACTTCCATCAACTTCTCAATGCATGCAAGTAAGGAGCCAAAAATCATATTTGGCACAAGAGAGCGCTTCATCATTTCCTTCACCGGAGTGAGCCAGGGTTTTATTGTCTCCATTTTCAAATCTGCATAAAGACAGAAATAAAGAGAAAAAAAAAGTTAGAAAACCAGAATTTGTGACAATTATTATATTTTTGCCAATCAACTGAACACTTAAAATCACTGTTTTCATCATCTTGCAATAGACTGTAGTTAGTGTGGAGGTTGCTTGGGTCATAAAATTCCAAGGCTTTAAAAACAATCCACACAGCACAATATAAAACCTAAATACTTAATAAAACATGAAACCAATGCACGCAAACTGTCTCTCTGTATGTCTCTGTACAACTAAATCATAGTTTTACCAACCTGAAGATTGACCCTGAGAATCTTGAGAAACGTGCTCTTCTTGAGACCGCTTCGAAGAAGTAAAACACTTTCAGTTATCTGTTTCGTGGTGTGTTTGCTTTTATACTTAACACCTGATTGCAATCAGAGAAGATAACAGGATGTGAGTGTTTCTGTGAACCCAGTCCATTTTCTGCAGCTGCAAAGCAAGTTGCACATCAAAAGCTTTAAGCTTATAGGTGACAAAAGAAATGACATCCTGGATTGTACCAGTGCACAACAGTATGATGAATGATATTGTTTGTGTGAGAACAGATCAAACAATTTAAAAATTGCTCTAAAAAGAATTATTGTGTTTTCCATAATAATACAGAGTAATACAAAACAATGCTATGTAGCCTTTCTGACAGATAATTTATAATTACCTTAGGGACTCTAATATGAGTAGCTACTAAGAGTGCTCACCACTGTGCCAGCGTGCTGGACATACATACATGCATACATTGTATACACACACACACACACACACACACACACACACACACACACACACACACACACACACACACACACACAAACACACACACACGCACACACATACATACATACATACCTACAGTACATATATGCACGCACACACATGAGGTTTGATACAAATCACATCTTTAAGTATGCAGACAACACCACAGTGGAGGGCCTCATTGGGGACAAAGAGGAGCTGGCGCACAGAGAGGTCAAACATCTGGTGGACTGGTGTAACCTCAACAATTTTGGACCTTCATGTCGGCAAAACAAAGGAGATCACTGTCGACTTCAGGAGGAAGCAGCTCACCCACACCCCTCTCTTCATAGACACGCTGCTGTGGGGATCGTCTAGAGACCCAAGTTCCTGGAAGGGGAACATTACCAACAACCTGACCTGGTCCACGCCCACATCTGCTTTGGCCATGAAAGCCCACCAGCAGCTCCACTTCCTGCAACAGCTGAAAGGGGCACATCTTCCCCTTCCCATCCTCACCACTTTCTACAGGGGCACTGTGGAAAGCACAATGACCAGCTACATCTCCATATGTTATGAGAATTGCAATGCCTCAGGCCAGAAGGCCCCTGCAGAAGTGAGGGCTGTTGGTAGGATCACTGGTAATCCTACACCTGAGGTGTGTGATTCAACCTCCTTCCTTTAACCATAAATATGAAATATAAAATAAGTCCATAATATGTAATATTATTATGAGTCAATTTTATGTAATACACATTTTAAAAATCTGAATATAAGGATGGGATGTAAGTGGCCTTAAGTCCTGCCAGTGGTAAATACCCAACCCAGTGTTTACTGATACTCTACTGTAAAAGGGGATTGTTTTTTATTCTAGTGGTACGGACCCCTTTGATTTAGTCCCAAGATAAATCTGAGGGTTCGGGAGTTCATTAATAGGACAGGAAAACACAAAAATTCTAATAAACAAAATGATGTTTATATTTTATTCATTTTTATTCCATGCTTTCTGCATTCAAATATTAACTGCATTCTTTAAGTCCCTGCTAAGTATTCAAATAAAATATTCGAGGAGTTGAAAAAAATCTCTCTATGACCTTGTCGTCACCTGTAGATATATCAATGACGAGAGGAGCAGAGTCAGGGGCGGAGCTTCAGGGGGGGCTGGGAGGGCGGCACGCCCCCGGCCTGGGCCCATGGGGGCCCTGGACAGGAGGCAGGACTCCAGGAAGCCTGGCCTCTAGCACGGCTCAGGGAAGCTGGAGGAGGCGAGCTATCATATGATTTGTGCCCAGAAGAGCCCGGAGTATGGACTTAGTCTGTTGGTTATTGTTCATCATATAGATTCATACAGGGGTTATATAGGTTACCCCATTGAGTCATGGTTGCTAAAAACTTTACAAGACTGACTGACTTTAGTGATGTAGTAGGTGTAAAATGATGAAGTAAAATGTTGTGCTGCATGACTGGCTTTATTTTCACTCTCACATTTAACTTTATGACGCGCAAATTTACAAGTGGATCGCCGATATTGTCTCCAAGTGTATTTTGGGTAAAACTCGTTACCAACCGTCCTTGTCAACCGCCCAGCAGTAACTTCTACATTCAGTGACGTTTGCACCGCCCGCCTTTTATTTTTGACTCTTTCCGTCGCAACCTGTGAGCGCTCATTCTCCAAGTTAAAACTCATTAAAAACCACTTGAGGAGCACAGTGGGACAGGAGAAACTGAGTGGACGTGCCATGTTGTCCATAGAATATGAGAGAGCAAAGAAAATGGACATACAGAGCATCGTCTAAGAGTTTGTGGGGTGCGGTATCGTGGTATGCCCTTCAAATAGTGGTGAGTAGGCCTATAGTAGGCTACTTCATATAGAAATTGTGTTTGTGAACATGTGGGCCGCTGTGCCAGTCTTACTAAACTTTATAGCTACTGATACAGACTCTGAGTTGAAATAGTTAAAGTGGGTGTCAAAATGATGCAGTCACAATCCATGGTGCTGAAGTGCTTTGAATTTGTGTTGTTTTATTATTAGTGTTCATGTAGCCTAATGTTTTTGTTGTTCTCTTGGTTTGTTATACTTCATGTCTGCTTGATGAACTTTCAAATGACATAGTCGCTCTCCGTGGTGCCGAAGCTTGTAAGCCCCGCTGTTGCTGGCATGTGTATGTTGTAAAATGATGTTATCATGAGCTTTATTATTTGGGTTTAAAGGGCCCGGTCATTTACCCCGCCTCCGGCCCGGCTCTGATTTGTTCTGCTAGTGAGCAGAGTAAATGCAAAGTGTTACTTTTACTGTGATAGGTACTGATCAATCAACATCCTGTATAGTGCTGTGTTTTCTCACATCTTTGTGTGGTAAATATTTGGCAGATGTGAAGGTTTCTAATAATGATAATGTTATCTGCAGTTGTAATTTTATGTTAAGAAGTTCACACATTTTGGGCCTTATCTACACTTTAATTTACATTAGAGCTGTATGTCACATATAACTACACGTCAGCTATTATTATTTATTAGTCTAAAAGGTAGACTAGAAGGTACATTCATGACTGTGTGCAAAACCTGTAATCCTATAAAATAACTAACCCTGTAGAAGAGCTTAAAAAATGGATTACCTGTCCTGTAGCAGTGGATTCAGGGAGGTATCAAACGTGATAAAAAGCTCTGATATGAGTTAATTTAATGCCAAAACAGTCATTTGTTTCATGGAAACATTATGCAATAACTTTTTTTTCTTTTATTGATTGTAAATTGTAGAGTAACACTTTCATCGCAATGTATAATCATTTGTGCTAAAATGAAAACATAGAAACAAAACAAGGTTACAAAGTTGGTGAACCAGCAGTGAAAAGAAAACCCTGTCTGATACAAAATAACACTGATGGTCGGGTCATGTAAATCCTGTGCATATCTAATGCTGTGTGTGTGAAAAATTGCTGCCAAATAAAGAGACAAAAAAGGTCATTATGTTCTTGGGAACTGTCAAAAAGCAGCAAAGTGATAGTGAACGCTACAATGTTTAATGTACATTCCTTGTATTGAACAAGGGAAAACACATGTCAATACTAACATGGTTTAATTGTGGAGGATGGTGTAGTCGAAGTTGTGTCCATTTTCTCTTTAAACTTTCGGGTCCTGGGCGGTTAATTCATATCCTTCCTGGGTTTGCTCTTGCTCTTGCTCTCCTTCTCCTTTCTTGAATAACTGATATAATCCCAACAGCACAGCGATGAACATGATGAACCGCAGTCCAATGCCCTAAACCAATGGTCAAAGAACAAAAACAAAAAAAGACAAGTGAAAATAAAAATTGGTCAACCAAAACCTTTCACGAACGATATCGTTTGGTCGGTCTACCACTGACGTGTCTCAACAACTACTAAAGACATTCCATGGATTGTTGTACAGACAGTGATAGTCTGTTGAGAATAAATCTGACTGATTTTGGCGGACATTAGCATAAAAAAAAGGCCCTGAGCCATACAGCGCTAAGGTTAGCATAAAGCACACTAACTGTCGCTTAGCCTCTTTTTAAATATGGTACCTTGGTAATAAGGCATTTCAGCATTTATCAGAATTGTACGTTCATTTAATTGTCTAAAAGCCATTAAAGCTTCTCAAACTAGCCGCAAACACATCGCCCAGCTGGCCAGAAAGAGCTACAGGGCGGGCAGTGTTGTCAGGCAACACACTTTTATGTGGCTCTGAAGGGAGAGAATGGGATCTTTTTCACTTCGATACCTTGAAAATTTAGCTTGCACATCAGCTGCTGTGTTGTATTGAAGACACATTTCTGAAGGATCTCGGTTCAGTAAAGGAATTTGGGGTTATAAAGGTGCATTTTGCCTAAACGCTGAGGATGTAGGCTGAAATTACTACAATTTCCCACACTTGCAAAAGATCTGTCATTATATAACTTATCCCTTTTTTAATTTACAGTGAGTAAAATTGCCATCGATGTGAATGTGATCTGCAATGACATGCCGCTGGTCATTATTTTTAGATTTTTTTTTTTAGATTTTCAATTTTTTGAGGCTCTGATATTATTTTAAGGTACTAAGTTATTATGTTGGTATGTCAATTTCAGGAAGTTTCTTATTATTCTGAGAAAGTGTCTTTTAATATATTTGTTTCCAGTCTTCTATAAGAAACAGAAGTTTAGGCTACACAGAACTTGTTTGTAATATTGTAATGGAAAAAACAATTACAGATTGTAACATATTAAATTGCCTCATTTATACTGTATCATTTATAATGTTTTTTCTTTCTGAGTTGGTATGATTGTGTGTGTGTGTGTGCGTGTGAACATGGCAAGATGTTGTTCTTGAGACACCAGTGTCTCAGTTTATACACCTTTTTCTTTGTGTCGCGACTGTGCACAACACCGTTACAAATCTTGTGTGGAAGGCTGAAGATGGGCGTGGTTCTCCCATCAGCACTGAGAAGCCTTCTCATGTAATAATATACATGCCACATAATAAAATATATATGATATTGACAAATTGAAAGAAAAACTGTCATGCTTCATGTATTCTGTGTCTTATATCTCTTGTCGTATGTTCTGATTTCCTTGTGTCTTCTTGGTGTTCCCCTCTCTGCTCTTTCCACTATGTTCTCTCCTCTGTATTTTCCCATTCCTCCTGTGGTGTCTGTCTCCCCCTGTCTGTCAGTATTGTGTCCTTCATGCCTTCTCTTCTGTGTCTTCCCCTCATCATCTCACCTGTCCTCCTCCCTCCTCTCACCTGTTCCTCATCTCATTATCAGTGTCTGTGTATTTAGTTGCTGCCTGCCCTCTTCTCTTTGTCTGGTCATTATTTCTGCGTGTCTCCCCCGTGTTCCTTGCTTCTCTAGCTTCCCTGTGGTGTGTGTATTTTGGTTTTTGATTTATTCTCCCTGAGTTTGTTTTGTTACTCTGTTTTTTGGAACTAGCTCCCTTGGTGTGTTTTGTATGCAGTTTTTTTTTTCCGAATAAAGCTTGCCCTCTGTTCTCCCTGATCCTGCCTCATGTGTAAATCTGCATTTAGGTCCATCCTTTTGTTTTCCCCTTTAAAGTCCCTTCGTGACAAAAACAGTTTCAATCTATGTGTCTCATTCTTAAAAATATACACCATGTGTAAAATAACAACCATTACGTATTTGGTTGATTGTAAATATGTGCAAGGCATACAGAGCGATCTGTTTTACATTAAATATTTTTTTCGAAGCCAAATTACACTAAATTCAATTAGATGATGAAATGGGGAAGATATTGAAAGTTATACATTATGTATAATATAATACAACAATGATGCTGTTTTTTCAAAGTAAGATGTATTTTTAAGACAAGATGAACATTTAATGAACCACATAGGAGAAATCCAATTTGGCACCGCAACAAAACAGTGTGCAAACAATACAAAAAGTAATGTAGTCAGGATTGACCAAGATAAATATAATAACATAAGAGTTTTCTCAGTTTTGAGTAATTTGTAGCATCAGAATAAATCAAAAGACATGAATTTGCTTGAGATTTAGTAGAGAGAGGTCAAAAAGATCACATCACCACATTCACAGTTTCAAATTATTGATGTTGTATTGAGTAGATTTGTTTTAATTAAAATAAGACATTGTTTAGTTTTTATCTTCTATTGAAATAATTATAAAAGAGAACATGAAGTGTTTAGCAAAAGTCTAAGCATTGTATAATGGAAGAAGAAAATAGAGCCTCCTGATGAGGGAAAAATACACAATGTAAAAAAAAACTAAAGACATAATGAAAGCTTAAATCAGTGCACCCACTGTGTATTTGTTCAGCGAGATTAGAGTTTTACTAACCTTATGATTGACTTGAGAAAGGTATTGTTCTTGGAAGTCTTCTTCGAAGAAGTGATCCTCTTTCAGTTTTCACTCTCTGACTGTTGTTTTGTCCTTTGAACGCCTTTTTTCTATCCTCTTGATATTAACGCTTTTCCTGTTAACTAGTTATTAGGTTGTCTTTTTAATATCATGTCGATAAAGTATATTTATATTTAAGGTCAAACAGAACATTAGTTGTAGGGATCTTCACAGCATGAAGCTGCTGTGTTCGTCTGTAACTGTCGTGGGTGGAGTGTGCAGTCAACCCATGCAGGTGATGTTAATTGGTTTATCTAAATTCCTGTGAATGGTTGTCGGTCCGTATGTCTCAGCTGCGGTATAATGTATCGTCCGTTGAACAGCCCTGTCAACAAGTATTGTGATGAACTGTCGTCAGTGCTCCTATAGACCAAGAATTCGCCACCAAGACCTGACCAATCAGTGAGAGGTAACCGACACTTTGCGCTACAGGTGAAACTCAGAAAAATTGAGTTATGAAGGATAACCACAGAAGAGTATTAGGGCCTGGGGTGAGAAAAAGAAATGAGAGCAGGAAGTGTTTTCTTCCAGTATACACTTCAAGAAAAAAGTCCAAATGTCTGGGGAGAGAACTCAGAAGAGCAGTGTAGGTAGTAATGTCTTAGGGCCCCTCCTCTGTTCACTGTTTGACAGAGATTGATTATTTTATCCTTCATTCTAAAGGAATTCTAAAGGAATCCTGTTTGACAGAGGTGTCACCTAGTCTTAGCAACTCATATGAAGTGGCCCTAAGGACTCTGAAACTCTCAAACAGCAGTCAACCCATGGAGATATAACAAAAAATGGATGCTCACCATGGGTTTGATAGAACTCTAATATTTATTCAACGCATTTCATTAACTCGAAAGCACAGCAAGCCACAGGGCACTTATCCACAATAGGAGACTAAGTTAAACAAGATTTGTGAACTGGTGGTCTTATAAACAGGACATAAAAGTACAGCATAGAGGGCATATATTTACAGTTACCGCGTAGGCTCCACATGGATTTGCCCAGGTTACATTTAAAATATATTTATAACTGAACAACAAATGAACTGATATACTCCTATTCAACTTAGTATCACTGACTTGTACATTTACAAAGGCTGCCATCATCTGTCAGTGTAGTGAGGTAAAACAAATAGTTTTTGCCTACAGTCTCCCTCCCCTTCATTTCAACATCCTTGCAGCTTTCTACAGTACCTGGACCCTCGCAGGTGATGGCTGCACCTGGAACCTCAGAGACAAGGTTTTTTAACCTCCCGGTAATTACAGCTGTGCTACCATCAACTCAGACACAGACATTCAGTCAAGCTGTTCGACACACCACTGAACAATACAGGAAGAGAAAACGGGAGGGAGCTCACAGGAAATGTCACCAGAAAATATATAAAGACAGATAGAGACAGAAAGCTCTATCACATCTTCAGTTCTTTGGTAACTGGTCCTTGGAGATGTGTGAGACTCCCATGAAGACAGGAAGGCTGAGCTAGAGAAGCGATGTTACAAGGAAAAAAGCCAGGAAGCAACAGCCCTCCAGCTTCTTTAACCTTTTGCTTGGATGCATTATGTAGTTATGTGGCTAGAATTTTCTTGTAAATTTATTGCAAATCAACATGTGCAAAATACACCACAAACGAAATAACACTGTTCACTGAGATTGAGGTTGTGTCTATATTGTTGGATATGTGTTCAGTGGTTGAAAGTAAATGAAAACAGTTTTTCAACTTCCCCTCTCCTGGTGTTTCCCTGTAACATTACTGTTGGCGCGGTTGTTGCAAAGACAGCGTTGGCAACACGACTCCCACTAATGGCCTGGCTACTGTGTGGAGCAAAACACAACTGGTAGGTTCCTAGTTTGACCCAGAAACAAGTCCAGTGCCATGAAAACACAGAGTAAAACCCTAACCCTAACCTTGTATTAATAAGTAGGCAGGTTTTGTTACTCATCCAACTCACCCAATGTTTGACGATTGCGTAATAGTCTTTCAGGACCCAAAAGTGGACAACCAGATTGGGAGATGTTTTAATAAATGTATTGACAGACAGTCAGGTAATAGTGCAGGTGGAATAGCTGGCAGGGGCTGAGTGCAGAGGGGTTACTTGAGGTCGAGCTCAGGTGAGGGCTGGACAGGTGGGTTGCTGGCCACAAAATCGTTTTAAGTAGTGGTCATAATATATTCACTTTTGTTGTTATTATCATGGTTGTTGTTTCAATTATATTAAAAAACACTGGACCTTGCTGTGTTGTGTTGTGAAGTTTTTAACTTTGTGGGCAACAAATTATGCGACTGATAAAAAAAATAAAGAAAAAAGAAACAAACAATAAAAACCATAACCTCATAACTCTTTGCTGATCTTGTAATTAGACTCTTGTTTTGATCAATTAACTTCCCAGACTGTACTTTCAGACTTTATTTCAGACTTGCAGAGGGTCCACAGAAATGAAATCATAAATAAAAAACAGTCAAATAAACAATATAAAACCACAGCAATTCATCTTTCAATTTAAGAACAGTTCACAAGGAAACTATCTTGCCAGTGTTTTTAAGCCTGGATGTGCACTGAGAGCTGCTCTTCCTGGGGCTGGTTGGAGCCCCTATAAAATGCTGTTCTCAGACTTATCCAAGCGACACACACAGCATCACATCAGAGGTCACATGTAGAAACACCAGAGGACACAAACGGGTGACTTCCACTGCGCAATCTGGGAACCCAAAGCAGCAACCTCATTGCATAGTTGTAAGCTACTAGGAGTCTCTTTACACTGCATGGATGTACAGAAGGCTCTAGATAAAGAACATTTTACATATACAGAACACAGAGGCCTCATTTCCCTACATGATATATGGGGAGCATCACACAAGTGAGAAACAGGAAAAACCTTTTTGGTATTAAATGTAATGTCATGATCTTGGCTGCACTGTGAACACGCTTCCGGTAATTGCTGCAGCCCAGCACTGTATGAACTAAAAATGACAAACATCAGATGACTGATGAGAGAGAATTCCACCTTGGCGAACACCATTACTGCCCCGCCAGATGCAACATTGCCCCATTCAACCTGCTAGTGTCTTAATTATATACTTTGGAACACCGAAAGTAAGTGCATGGTGACGATTATTAGAAGCAGATTCATGTTTATATTGCTGTAAAATCAGCAAATGTAAAAAGTGGCTCATCTTACCCTGTTGTCCCGAGCCAGCAGAGCTGTGTTCAGTGTCGAGCGCCACCCAGTGGACGATGCCTAAACTTGCATTAAGGTCAAAGCAACCTAAGTAAAGCCTCACATACTGTAGCTGTGAGGATGACCGTAGACTCTTCGTCTACAGATCAATTCTCGACAAATGCTAAACAAACTATTTTAAGAAAAAGATTTTTTCCGACCTGAGACAAAAAAAAGTCTCGATCCTTAACACTTACATGTTATTGCATGACCCAATGTTAATGGACACATGTACATCATGGAGGATGGAACATGAACAAAATCATAATTTGTACATTTTTTTGTTAATCTCAACTTCTTTAGACAGCAATGCAAAAATTGAAAAACAAAAATAATTTTTGTGGTCTTATTCCAAACTTTTATTTGAGAGGAAAGTTTTTGGTTGCATATAATATGATGTATAAAGTGTAACTGTAAAGTAGAGCAACAGTCCTTAATTGATAGTACTTGTGTTGCAGATTTCAGTAAGAGAGAGACTGTCTGTTCTGTGTGAAAGATCGAGTAGTTCTTCTGAGGAGTAAGCTGCTGTGTTACTTGGCCTACACCATTGCAGATAAGCATTGTCAGCAGCTACAAATGTGCAAATGCGCCTTTTGTCAGACTCTTTTATGAGTTTGGTCATCAGAAGTTTCTCTGCAGGCACAATGATGACCAAAAGAATCAAAAGAAGGGCACTGACCAGCTCACCAGCGCCGTTAGAGATAACTCTACACCGTGACTCTAAGAAACACCTAAACCTGAGAGAGAGAGAGAGAGAGAGAGCTCAGTGCCCTACTCCCTCTTATTGGTTATTCCTAATCAGCTCACCTATAAAAGCAGGAGGCCAAGCATCAGCCACAATGACACATCCCGGCCAGCAGAGGGGGATCATGTAACAGAGGGATCCAGGACCATAGAGTGTAATTAATTAGTAGTTATAATGACGTCACCAGATTGTATTTAATCTGAAATGTGATGGTATAGATCTACTGACTGATCCTATGGACAGTTTAGGGCAGAAAATGATTAAAAGTTATTATATATAAAATAATACCAACATAAAAACACGTTTTACAAGTGGTTTTAAGTAGAAATCCCTTATTAAAATATTTAATCTGATGTAAAATGTATATTAAATTCTTCATTTAACTTCATTAAAAAGGTATTTACTGTAGTTTTAATATGCTTTGCATCTGTACATAGTCACGCTTGGTCTTTTAATTTGATGCTGACACAAAAAAGTGGGCTTTTCTTTGACCCAGCAGCATAAGTGAAAACATGTCCTGCACTATTCATTTGTGTTAACTGTGTTGAACTCTACCTGCTGATGATACTCGAGGAAAAGCCAGAATCACCACTCATGTCTCAGAATGTATCCACGAGGGACCTTGAATGACCAAATTCATCCAATAAGTGTGGAGATATTTCACTCTGAACCATAAGATTCACCAAAGTTGGATTCATGAAGGTGTCTATGACATTTCTTGGCAAACAATCAAATGTTTATTGAGATATTTCAGTATGACAAAGTAGTGGATCGACTGACTGACATTGCCAAATCTGCTTACGGTTTTTAGAGGAGTTTCTCCATTTGAGCCCAAACACACATTCAGAAAACGGCATAACTTTCATTTATCTAAAATGTAATTATGATAGAATTATTGGATTTTAAAGATATTTCATTGCTATTTATTGTTAGGATATATAAAAATCACATCAATTAGCATAATATGACCAATGCCAGTCCTGGGCAGGGTCAGGAGGGGGGAAATAAAAGACAAAAAAGCAAAACAACTGAAGTCATCACACTCTAGATACACTCAGACAAGTAGATAATACTGTTAATAATGCACAGCAGCTGAAAGAAACCAGGCACATTTCATCCATATTCTATCTTCAGCTTTGAAGGTTGTTATTATTTGATTTTTTGGGTCAGCACAGATTCAATTTATAAGACCCTTCCGTCGGGCTTGTGCCTTCTTTTTGTTTGAAAGACATTAAAAGGACACAAGCTGCATGTGGGCACCAGCGGGCAGAAAGCACTCGCCTGCTCATTGGGCCACGGTGATCATCAACATTGATATACAGAGAATCTTTGTGGGAATCTTGGGTTTTCTTTCTCCAAAGATCAATGCCAGTCAGATACATACATTTTGAAACATCCTATTTTTCCTCACCTGAGAGAGAGGAAACAGTGACATACATTCAAACCCTCAGAGAACAACAGGTTGTGTAGCCTGTGGCTTGTTGGTTTAGGCCACACCGTTTAGTTGAGGGACAAGGTTACACTGTGCAGTAGACGTGAGAGTGCCGTTACCCTTCATTAGGTCAAAGAGAAATAGGATTAAAAGTCTACTTAAAGCTTAGGTAGCCTGGCAAACGGCTTGACCTACAGCACAGTTTAAAGCCCAGCAAAGGTTTGTTCAGTCCTGGACACCAATGCTTGACAGGTGGATGATTCTGCATCAATACCTGAGAAATACTCCTGTCTGACTGGTCGGCAGGTGTCTGTTAAAACCAGTTAAACATCATTAGTGGTGTGTAACTCAGTGCTTACATTCAAGTCCTGCACTTTAGTTCACTTTTTTAGAGGAAAGGTTCTCAGAGGAAAATAAGGTCCGCAAAACACTGTTTAAGGCTAGAAAAGGTGGCAGGGTCTGCCAAATATAAACAAAGTATATGTGTCCTTTAAGATAAATTTGTTTATTCTGTCATGAAATGAACAGAGTTTGTTTATTTACTTTGTTTAGCCAGCAAACAAACAAACAAAAACAAAACTGTTAAGTTAAGATCAAAATGTATTTCTCAAAACTACATAGTGCATCTTTAAAATAGGTCTGTTTAACGTCAATAGTTGATCTTTAAACTATCTTAACCCTGGGATAATCTGGCTACAATCTATTTCCACACCTTGCTGTCCTTGTTAAATGTCTCTGGTAAAAAAAAAAAAAACTTGGCGCACAAACCAGCGTCCATCTTGTTCATTGACTATAAAACTGATTTCTGCTCCACTTCTTGACGGGACGCTGTGAGATGTGCCGGCTTGGTGTCTGCGCTCCTTCAAGATCTCGCGGGATTTGAGATTACACGGGGCGGTTTAAAAAAAGGTGGTTCCCTCCCCCCCTTCCCTCCCCTCCCTCCTCCTCCTCGCTGCACCGGGCTGACAGACGGCAGAGGGCTGCACAGGTAGCGGCAGTGGTGTTCGAAGCCTCCCGCTGGTCCACCGAGCGACACTTCCCTCCCTGCGTGACTCGACTGGAGAGTGTGGAGGTGCGGTGCGAATTCCAACCCCGCGTCACCACCACCACCACCACCATCATACACCCCCCCGCTCAGGTCACCTTAGCGCGCGCCTACCGGCATTTTCCATCTCCCGTCTCCGAAGATGATACCTGGCAAACGAAGAGCTGCAGTCATGTCCTTCTCGGTGGCGATAGTCGGAGCCCTGCTGCTGCAGTCCGTCTCCTCTCAGAACGGTAAGAAATGAAACCAGCTCAGTGCGAAAATGCGGGTTTTTTTTTTTTGTTTTTTTGA
>CAEMYA010000177.1:2890246-2909124 GCA_903131615.1 Diplodus sargus | reverse complement strand
TCCAGTATGTAAGAGTTGGCCACCTCTTGAATCCATATCAGCAGCATGCGTTAGCTGGTGTTAGCTAGTTAGCTCAGTTAGCTGTGCACTAACCGCTCAGACAATACAAGAAAAAACATGAATAATGATGACAATAATTAACTAGTCGCAGCCTCATCCCTCTAAAAAAATAATATAAGGTTAACTCTAGATTTAACTTGTCTCCCTTAACTCAAGTTAAGGACTCTGAGGGACTTAAATAATAATAAAACATTGCAGATTATAATCACAAAGTGTCTGATACAAGTAGGTACTTGTGTAGAGAGTGGATCCAGGAGGATGAGTGAGCAAGCCAAGGCGTCTTCAAGTGGTTCCCGAGCCACTCGACCTCCTCTCCACCATGTTGGCCTGAAAGAGGATGAGCCACACAAGATAATCAACAAAAAAAAATCATAATATATACAGATTTAGATTTTTAATAAGTACAAATTTAAGGAGATTGTAAAACAGGAGTGAGCAGTGATCCATGAGGGCACAATGATCCAGATCAGGATGATATCACATTAAACTAAATTAGGAAACAAATACAGTGCAGCCTGTATAAACACATAACCACATGCTAAAACTAAACTAACATCAGCTTGACATGAGTGACGTCATTCAGACATGTACGGTAAAGGAGCACAACACTTCTGGATCAGCACTTTTTACACGTCAACACTATCCGAGGTGGCAGGATCCATCTCTCAGCACTTCTGTGAGCTGAGGTGTTGCTTTTAGCCTCAGTCTTATTATTTACTGCCACTTATATACACTCAGTTGCCAGTTTATTAGGTTTGCCCAGCTTAAACTAATGCAGTCTTGCAATGAGTCTTACATTCATGGAGGTGATAATGTTTCAGAGAGGTGTTGATTCAGCTGTATGATCCTTTTGGAAGGATGATTTTTTTGGTCCACTCTGTTAGTGGCAAAGCGGGTACAATTCAACAGGACCACAAACTGCAGCCTCTAAAACAAGTGATTATAACCATCCTGAATTTACTGGCAGCTGAGTGCATATAGAAATCTATATGTGCCGACTGGTCTTGATGAACCAGTTGTGGGCTGCACAGCATGATGATGATGTCAGCTGAAAAAAAAAAAAAGAAGGAAAACACGTGATTGTCTGTCCTGTGATGATCCGCCTGGTCTGGTTGGCTGTCTCGTCCTCTTCCTACTTTGTTGCCGTAGATGGCTTCTATGGAAACGGAGGGGGTCTTTCACCATGCGCCCACACGCTCCCCAGAGACCTGGAGCTGCAGCTTCTATAAATCTCCTTTCAATCTCATGTGCTCTCCATAGTGCCTATAGACTATGCTTATGACTACAGCCCACCCGTCTTCCTCCTCCTCCTCCTCGTCTATGTGCAGCAGCCATGATCAATTGTTTCACTTTTATTGCATTCAATTCAGACACAGCGATATTTCACTCCAGTTAAATTAACAGCAGTTTGCTTGGTGTCTCTGTTCCTTCCCGAAGCTTCTCAGAGCGCTAACGATGTTTTCATCAAACAGACAAGATGTACCGAAAATGACAAGGTCACTTGGAGGACTTTTCGGATGTGAGTGCCGTGCGAGCCAGACACAAATTTAAATGATATCATTAATTGGACAGAACCAAGTGAGAGCAGCTCTGCAAGGACGTCCCAGCAGAATTGAATTAAGGCTTCCCAGGAATAGCTGCAATAATGGCTTCGGCAGATCTGAGGTCGCTGCTTTCTTTGTGTGTCTTTCCAAATATGGCCACAGTTTGGTGTTGATTTCAGCGTTTTGTTTCCTGATTTTCCGTTAGCTATTACAGCAAAACATATTCTGTCTCCAACTTTTCATTTTGAATCATCGCCTGTCTCCTTAGGTCCCATATTCAAAACCCCGGCCTGTATTCAGAAACTGTGCCTTTAAACGAGTCGTCAAGATTTCCGAAAGGTTGTGATATCACAACCATACAGTCGCTGCCCTCAGCTATGCATCCAGCCCAACTATGGTTGCCAAAACTTTTTTAAAACACGTCAAGCGGGTTGCCTGCTCAGGCCTGTGAGAGCTGACCAATCAGAGCATACAGGGCATCTTTAGAGGAGGGCCTTGAAGAGACGGGCACCAAAACAGAGCGTTCAGAGAGAGGGTGAATAGAGGTGCTATAGCAATGGGCAGTATGAGAAAAAAGTATGTCAATATTTTTAGTAGACACGCAAAATAAATTGGAATAGTACAAGACCTTTAAATATCTCAAATATCGCAATTTGAGTCGACAACTTTGGCATTGGAAAAATTCTGATGGACATTTTAAAGACCTGAAATTGAATCAATGAATCGAGAATATTAATAAATAGACATTTGATAATAAACAATTGTTCGCTTTTCAGCTGCATGTTTTACATTTTCTCTTTACTTAAAATCATTCTTTGTTTCATTATTTGTCTGTCACTGTCTTTTCCTTATTGCATTTTATCTTTTTTCTTGATGTCTTTCTTTTTCTGGTTCCATTTTAATTCACCTTGTTATTTTCTTGTCTTGCCATCCTGCACCTATTTTCCCTTTTTTTCTTATGTTGCCCCCCAAACCTCCACCTCCCCCAGCGGGCTTTGTGAAATCACCTTTGTCTGAGACAAAGCTCACCGGCGACACCTTTGAGCTGTACTGTGATGTGGTGGGAAACCCCACCCCGGAAATCCAATGGTGGTACTCTGAGATCAACCGAGCTGATTCCTTCAGGCAACTGTGGGACGGTGCCCGTAAGCGTCGAGTCACCATCAGCACAGCCTACGGCTTGAACGCCGTGAGCGTGCTTGGTGTCTCTCGTCTGACGCTGGACGATGCTGGAACCTACGAGTGCAGAGCCAGCAATGACCCGCGACGTAACGACCTGCACCAAAATCCAGCCACCACCTGGATCCGTGCTCAGGCCACTATAACGGTGCTGCAGAGTGAGTGGTCAGTGTAGAAGAAACACCCCCACCGCCCCCCACATGAGCAACCAAATGTAATAGTTCCTGTGTGATTCAGCCTCCCTCAAACCTCTCCAGAGGACCGCTAGCTTCCTCCGTAGGTGCCACCCCCCCTGCAGACTCGGAAACTGGAGAGAAACACCACCCGCTAGTCTTTTTCCAGCAGAGTTGAGTAGTATTTTACATGAAGCTCATCCCTCGGTTCAGTGCTTCCTTCAGCCTACACCCTGTAGAGCACAGTCACCTCCCAGCCTCCATTTCCTCTTTACTTCATTTTTCTTTCCCTTTAGCTCTCATTTTCCCATTTCCCTTATCTGATTTGAATTATATTCAATTACAATGTTTAATATGATTGTTGTTATTTATTTAAAAAATATAGATTTCTGTGTTTCTATGTGAAATTATTCTGACCGTCATTACTTTGACACACAAAGTTGTCCAGTCTTTGCTGAGCTTGATTATAACCATATGACATGAAACACGATAAAATTTATTTTTGTTTGCCTACCAGTAGCAAATCAGGAAAGGATCTTAAACATGCAGCTCGGGGAAACACCAGAATCAGGATTGACAAACATTGTTTTAAGTAACCTCTACTTAAACGTTTAATGTGAAATGAAAAATATAACTTTGTTCAAGGAATGCTTTTATCTGTATGTATGTAAGCATGAAAACAAGACATTTGTCATCTGGTTCAATAGTTAAAGAAACGCAAAACAAAATGACAGATTGAGAGGCTCATTTATGTCGACATAACAAATAAGATGTAGATAATCAGGATTAAGCAGAATCTGACGTTCCAATTAAGGTCTTCGTATTTTGAAAGCTAAACCAAGTGAGGATTTTTTTAGCTGGTTTAATGTCGAGTAGTTACAAATGTCTATTACAGAGTTTCTATGTTGTTTATGGAATTCCTGCAGAGCTATTTAATCTTTAAATTAAAGCCAAGAGAGTTGTTGAACGGACCTTTCATACCTTCAGTCATCCTCACTGACTCCCAGCGTGAAAGCCTCTGTCATGTAAGGTGAATCCTTTGTTATAAGATTTGCTGTGAAACCACAATTGGTAATGAGGCTATATTTGTAGTCTTTCTTGAGTTTAATTTAGCATAAAAAATTGGAAAACTTTAAGGCTGGACCTGCCTGTGATCCACTTGTGTAACAGAAAAATGTGCATTTCAGGTGCGTCCTGAACAGAAACTCATTCTTCTGGTACTCAACCTGATGACGTAACGATACAACAGATTGTTGTCATGACCAGGAGTTTTAATAAACTGCACCTTTTCTTGGCTGCAGTATTCAATTTAGCTGCAGAAGAATGTAATCTTTCCCTTCCACTCACTGTGAGTGATGCATGTAACAGAAATGTAAGCTCTGCGATTGGATGCTTCTTACTGCAGTGCACCTTGGGAGCTATAGATACTTTAATTTTTCATGTGTGCAGGCTTGTACCTTAACTTTTTATTAAAGAACAAGATGTTGTTTAATGCAGCTGGTCATCTGATGATTCAACCGAGAGAGTTACATATCCAGCTGAGCCTTGGAAATGCTCCCACTTCAGCTAACAGTGCACAAAATGACTTCTACTTAAGGAACCTTGGATGCCTGAAATAATTCCTCCCACTTTGCAGCTCTATTCCTGGGTTATATTGTATAAAGTGTGTTAGGCAGAGGTGTCTGTCTGAACCCTTGTTGTTTACATCTTCCAACACAAGCATCACTTCTGTCGTAGCTGATCTGTGCCTCTCTTACAGAGCCGTCAATCAGCTCTTCTGAACACACCACACTTCCTGTGGAAGGAGACTCTTACACACTGCAGTGCAACCTGACCAGCGCCCACAGCTTTCACAAGGAGAGCTACTGGATGAAGAATGGCGAGGAGATCCCGGAAACGCGCACCCCAAATAGGAACACCGAGTACAGGTAGGAGTGATGTGAGAGAGAGTGTTAGACACCCAGACAGAGTCTAGCGGCCCGATGTGGGTTCATGTGAGGTTTCTATCTGCTCCGCAGGCTGAACAAACCAAGAGGAGACGACGCCGGAGTGTACATGTGTGTCTACACGTTCGATATGAGTCCTCCAGCCAACGCCACCATCGAAGTTAAATGTAGGTGTTGATTTGCGGCCTGCAGGCGTTTCAAGGCCACATTAGGGATGTCACCAATAAAAATGGCCCGAGTGGCCTTGAGCACCAGCCGCCCTGTCATGTGAGGACCTGTGATTTCAAACGGCTCTGCTGGCTGCTCAGGGCCAGCCGGCGTCCTTGACACCTCCATCTAACCAACGCCCGGCTCAGTGGCAGCAGATGGTGTCTTGTTTGTCTGATGGCAAGGGATTATGTCTCAACGGTAAAATCTGGTCAGCCTTTTCTGTGGTCAGGCGCAACACTATGGAGGCAAATTGGATTTGAAAACAGTTTGCTTTTGTTTTATGGGACATAGAGAAAAAAACATTTAAAACGAGGCAGATTTATAAACCAGATGCACAGAATGATAACAGACACGTCATGTGAGTTTGGCTCACATTGTTCCTGATAGAGTAAATGTTGTGGATGAAATATATTAGATCAGTTAAACTTCCTCATGTTTTACTCCTTGATCAATGTAAAAGATGCTTCAGTATCTGATGATGATCAGAAATCTATAAAGCAGATGATCATTGCCTGAAGAAAGAATATTATTACCTTTCATCAGTTTCTACTTAAATAAGAAACAACCAAAAGCACAATTTAGTGATCCATGTATTGTTTTCATGCAAATAACTATGCCTCCATTTACATTTACAATTTTTTTGTTTTGTTTCAGGTGCTCCTGAGATCACAGGCCACAAGCGCAGCGAGAATAAGAACGAGGGCCAGAATGCTCTTCTCTACTGTAAGTCTGTCGGGTTTCCTCACCCCATCTGGACCTGGCGCAAGTTCGAGAATGGCATTTTTAGGGTACGTCATGTGAATATACAGTCCACGGCCACTTTTCTTTGTACACTCATGCAGTTTAATGCAACAGATCTGCCTAAAACTCTGCAGCCAGGAAGATTATATTATTCAGTTATATTAAAGTATTAACTCAACTCTTTTTTTATTATTGAGGTTCTGAAAAGCTAATTGAGTTAAAATTACTTCAGATGATGCTTTAATAAAAAGAAACAACATAAAAAGTCTGATATGTAACTGATTGCTTCAGCATTTAAGCTTCATTTTTCTCGTATCTGCACAATCCACATTTACAATCTTTCTAAGCGGAGCGGGAACACTGAGGTTAGGAGGTTAAAATCTGGCTCACATTTTTTCCTACACCTACGTTCTCCTCTGTTTGTTTCCATGATTCTTTGCAGTTTGTTTGTTAAGACACCGATCAGCTTTTGCATAGCTGCTATTCCTCCTCACATCCACACAGTTTACATGTGGGCAATACTAAAACACACATTTACACATTTACAGTAATCATCACAACTCACAAACATTTCACATTGTAATGCAACTCTAGAATTCAGATCTTTTCCCAGTCTATGTTGTGGATTTTCTTAAAACGGTTCATTTAAACACTTCTATTGAATTCATGGAACCTTACAAAGAATCACAAAAAAAATATATATATATTTGGAGAACAGCTATATTTATTTTGCATGAGTATTTTCAACCTCACAAATTAATGTTTAGGACACATTTCAGCTGAATCCAGTGAAAAGTAAGCTAAGAAACACCAAGGGTTCATTTATATAGTTGTTGAAAACAATTCATGTTTTCTTACCCAAACATAATTTTCAAAAAATCATATCTCAACTACTTCCATCACATCTGGAAGTTATTTGGTCCTGCATAAGTTCCAGTTTGAAAGCTGAAAAACAACTTTTCAAAGTACTTTGACTGTATATTGTGATGTCCTTGAAACTTTTACATGTGAAAGTGTCAATATTCAACGCAATGCAAGGCAAATTTATTTGTGTAGCACAATTCAGACATAAGACAGCTCAACGTGCTCTGACAGGGGTATAAAATTATATGTAAAAGACATTGAAAACAAACAGGAAGACATCAAAATACAAATAATAATAGAAAAAGTAGAAAAATAAGCTAAAATACCATAACAATTGCATATACACAAAATTATAAGATGTTACATTTCAAGAAAATCTATGACATAAACTAGGAGGGCTTTGGTGAGTTGGTATAGAATGAAAATAGAATAACAATGACCACACACATTGTAAATATTCAAGCTCAAGGAACTTTTTTGTCAAGATTTCACCAATTGGAAGGTCATGCATGTATAGTAAATAGTTATTTGATAACTATAATAATGGTAATGATAAACTTTATAGATACAAGACCTTTCAAAACAGGCTTACAAAGTTCTTAAAATGAAAAAAATAAGATAACACATCAATATTACAGTTAAAAACAGACAAACAAAACAGAGAGAATGAAATAGAATTTGATAGAATAAGATTGCAAGAGTAAAATAAACAAATAAAACACTCATAAAGATAAAATGTAGCAACCGGTCCATAAAGTGCTTTGTAGTAAATTCACAATATGTTTCTGTAATTCAACATTAGATACTGTATAATGTTTGAAAACCTCATCACGTTAACTAGAATATAATGGCAAAACCTCAAGTTTATTAATTGCGGTTCTTTCTTCTCCCTCAACAGGAAATCGACAACTCGACCGGACGCTTCTTCATCAGCAGCAGAGACAACTACACCGAGCTCCATATCGCCAACCTGGACATCGGGTTGGATCCCGGCGAGTACCAGTGCAACGCCACCAACATGATCGGCAGCCGGGAGGAGAAGTCTGTGCTGAGGGTCCGCAGCCACTTGGCCCCCTTGTGGCCTCTGCTGGGCGTTCTGGCTGAGATCATCATCCTGGTCATCATCATCGTTGTTTATGAGAAGCGTAAGAAGCCAGACGATTTACAAGACGGTGAGTCACCAGCAGCGGTGCTGAGGATTGTTTTATTATTCCACAGTGTTTAATATATCAGAGGAAAAAGTTATTCATTTTGTACCTGAGAAACCGCGTCGGTGTCAAGCACACTAACTTTTCGAGTGTCCGCCGAAGTCATTCCTTCGCCAGAGACACCAACAGAGTTACTCGACACCGTGTGGTGCCTGCATTCGATAATTCAGTCTGGCGAGGTCGACCGAACAGGCAGACACAGTTGCAGGAGGTGGCACCTTGTCAGGACAATTTCATGCATTTAATATTCATGAGAAATATGATACTGCAGTGTTGCGGAGGTGGACAGTTTCAATTATTAATGGCTTTCCAGGGACCTTGCGATGTCCCCAAGCTGCTGCGAGCTCCACCACGAGACACTCATTTAGCCACACAACCTGCGTGTGCCATCCTGGTATCGTCTCAGGGTACTGAGTACTTCCAGAGTCGAGCTATATAATAAATTATGCATTAATGGTATTTGGGTGACCTTTTTACTCTCAAACAGCATTTTGATGTTGGCACATGCTGATTAGATGCAACGTGCAGCGAATGACTGACAGCTCAGACTGTACAGGAACACACTGTCAGGATGGTTCATAGAAAAATGGATGAATACGAAGATGAAGAAATGTTTATAACCCACGTAGTTCTTTAAATTAGTTTATCTTTGGTCGTTGAGTATTTTAACAGATTGTTGTAATATCTCCCCTCCCCATCCCCTTCCCAAACTGCATAACCTAAACCATGTTCGTGGTAAGTGTGAGACTTTGCATGCTTCATGAATTTTTAATGAGCATTCAGCTTCATATTATTTCAGTTCACGTCACAGTACACACTTCTGTTTAGCCTCCTCATTAGTGTCAAGTTCTGTTCAAAGTTTTCAGTTTTTTGTTTAAAAAAACACATTCTTGCATCAAGCAGTGAAAAGGCATGCAAGTCACTGCAAAGCACCGAAGATGTTTTGTGTTTATGAATAATTTCGACTGTTTGACTTCAGTCGAGGGTTGATATTGGCGGAGTTGCTTTTTACTAATCTCTTGGAGCGAACAGCTGCTCTTTGTGAGTGCTGCTCGTCCGTGCATGACAACAGTATTTATTCAGATTGCCCTTATGCAGTCGTCCTCACTTGATCATGCGTGTGAATGTCCTGTTGTGTTGGATTTGACTGCGATCTGTGTGTTTTTGTGAGTGACCTCATGAGGGGGTTTTTCTGCGGCATGACAGAAAATGGTTTACTATTCTGTTACTTCACTTTCATCCCATAACGCAGTCTGCACATACAGCATAGTTGAAAACCTAAAAATCCTCAAAAACCTCAGGTCAAAGTGCAGTCACTGCTACAGCTGCACTGCTAGATGAAATGTCTCTTCATCAACGTGTGCAACTTCCTTTGCGATTGTTCTATTTTCTGGTCTTCATTTCTCCATATTTTCCCTTGTTGCTTCAGATGATGACCCAGCCGGACCAGTGTAAGTATCAAACGTTTTACCTTCAGTAGCGTGTTCCTGTGTCGTCTGGTAATGTTTGTGTTTTCATAGCTTATCACGATGTCTCCTGACTCCTGACTGTCTTTAGAGCTCTGTACACAGTACGCCCCCCAAATCTGGGTCACAAATGACTGGAAGCATCCGGTGATGGCGCTTTGCTGCATTCATTTAAATCATGGGGAAATACTCTTAAAATCAAAAAGGAATATATTTGCCGTCATTGAAAAATTACCATCTGAACTGTCCTGATTACAGGAGACTGTGTCCAAGATGCTCTAAGACTTAAAAAGGCTAAACAGTACTTTATGTCAGACTATAATAAGTTTGTATTGCTCCCCCACAGTGTTGAGCAGCACAAGGACAATTTTTTTTCCAAATAAATAAATAAAATAAAATTTGAATATTACTTTTTGAAAATGTAAAATAGATGTAATAATAGGAATAAAACTATACAAGGGCAAGTTCCTATTCTTTTTATTTCTGTTCTTATTTTCATTTAATATTATCTTTTATTAAATAATTAATGCTAAAAAGCTGTCTAAGAAATATTACTGGACTGGACTGTGGTACACTTGAATTTGTGTTCATGCACTCAAAAAAATAATTAGCCTGTAACAGTGACTTTATTGCAATTGCATATAAAATTGCCATCTAATTCTGTCACATTACTTAAATACTTCACATCTAATGCAAAGCTTTTTTATCTTGTTCAGTCAATGTGTATCATTTTATATCACTATGAGTTTAATTTATTACAGACACAATAACTGATTTGAAAAACATTACTGTTATGTGTAATAACTGAATAGTAAACACTTAAACACATTACATTTATGTAAAAGTCACTATTGATCAGACTAAATCACTTAATTTATACACATTGACTCAACGTGACAGCAAAGCTTTGCATTAAATTTTACTCTAACTGTCAAATCTTCGTAATAGAGTTTCTAATTTTCTAATCAAAATACTTATCATTATTGATTAAGAGGGCATTCCACCAATTACCCTAATGATATCATCAAGGTAATTTTGTTGTTGGACTTCAGAAAGCTTTACATTTTCAGAAAGACTTGAAATAAGTTTGTTAATTTAAAAAGATGTGAGAAGGAGAAATAAAAACATTTTGTATTTTGATTTTGACTGTCAGTCAACTAATCATCCGCCAGTCTGAACTGATTGTGTTTTGTTTACTTGTTTTGAAGGAAAACTAATTCAACCAACAACCACAAAGACAAGAACCTCCGCCAGAGGAACACAAATTGAGCAGCCTGTCTGCTGAGTAAGTACTGAATTATTTAGACGTGGCCTGATTAATAATATGTGATACATGCCTGTGGCCACAAATCACAAGATGAACTGCCGTGTGTAATACGGGGCTAACAAGTTGAATTGTCTCTTTGTTTTGCAGGCTGCATCACACATGTATTGACCATATGAAGGTAAACAAGAAGAGAATCCATACAAGTTGTTATTAGGATTTATCTGCCATTTGAAAGTCTGGTTGTGGAGGGGTTCAGTGAGGCATGCCTTATGATTTTGTTATGTGAGCGTGCGAATCAGGAGGTATTCAAACCATTATGGGATTGTAAACATTATAACCATTGTTGCTGCATGCAGTTGTTGACATTATTAATTTCTCCCTCTTATTCACTAGTTTAAAAATATTTTTACTTCTTCCGAAATAGTGCATGCAAGATGTTGACCTTCTGTTTGAAGGATGAAATGTTTTTCTTCAGTTGTTCTTTTCTCTGAGAGTGGCTTCATGTAGATAACCTGTGTGTACTAGAGGAAAAACAAAAACTAAAAATGCCACCATAATCTGGTATGACAGTTGTGTATAGTTTTATCATTCTGCTGCATACCATTTTCTAAGTTTAGTCATGATATCAGACTATATCTATTGCATTTTAAGGGCTTTGCAATGTCCCTCTAAATTTGATTAAGGTTTACTTTACTGTATGTATGTACTGTACGTGTTAAATCACTATAACTATGTATCAGATCAGCATTAATATAAAGACTATTCATATTATATGATGCACTTAAATGTTGAGAATAATGAAAATCTGTATAAACCTACTTTAGGAGATCTGTACTAATCATTCTAACATATTGTTTTATAATTATGTGTATTGTACAGCATGGCTATTATCCTATGCAATTATTATCCATATCAATATATTGAAAATCATTGCAGCTTTTGATTTTTCTCTGTGACAAAGCTTTAAAACTAGTAGGATCACCGTAGAGCGTTGATGGCGTACTACACAGCTGCATGAATTCTCTACAGCTGACGTGGGAGGGCGGCGAAAAAGAAGCCCACGTCAGGACTGACACATGTGAAGCAAACTGCAAGATCTTGACTCATTTTTAAGAATAAATATCTATAAAAGGAAAAAGGGAAAGTGTGTCTGAGTGGGTTTCTTTATATATATATATAAAAAATCATGCCAAACATTCAGCTGCACGGTCAATGAGCCGTCCCCGGGGATGCAGACAAATAAAATCATGTGGGGAAACAGCACCATCTTGTGAGGTTTACAGTGACTCACAGCAGACATGATGAACATGATGATGAAATTTGGACGTCAGAGGCAAAGGCAATTTTATTTCTATAGCACATTTCAAACATCGAAGCAATTCACTGCACTTCACAGGATAAGAATACGGCAAAAAAGGAAAGATTTACAATTCAGAGATGCAGAAGTGCGAGCAAGAGGATTTCAAATTAAACCACTGCAGCTTCAATCAAGGGATATTACAAGATGAAATACTACAGTTAATGAATAAATCAATTAAAAACAAATTCAATAATTAAAAACATTTTTATTTTTTTTTTAAATAAAGACAATTTCAAAGCTAAGCTGGGAGGATTTAGTTTTGATCCGTTACTGGTAGAGTAAGCTGCGCAAAATGAGAACGTTTTTAGCTTTGATTTAAAAGTGATCAGAGTCGGAGCTTGACAGATGAACAAGAACGAACAAAGCTAGATTGAAAAATAGTTCACAGAAATCCCTGAACTGTCAGAGGAAAAAACACAAAGAACTTTTGAGAAATGGCCCACGGATCATAGATGAACAGTCTCCGAGGCAAACTCCCCCCGCCCCCCCCAGATCGTGACCATTGTCTCTATCAAATAAACTACAATACTCAAAATGATTTTGGGATTTTGGGATATTTGATTATTTTTTATTAATATTTTATGCCCTGTTATTTCTTTGAATTATAGACAACTCAGTTCTTGCATTTTTTGCAGAAATAAAGATTTGAAAAGACTGCAATGAACCACAATGCCCACTTCATCCTTGATCAGATGGTCGCGCTGGCTATTAATAACTGGACCAAACATATGCAATTTATGTAACTCTGCTCCGAAATTGTCTTCCTGTAGTGAGGGGAAGGCATTGAAGGAGCATTTGGAAAAGCGTGTCTTGACATACACTTTGTACCTTGATAGTACGAATTTTCAGTGAAGTCCCAACCCCCAGGTTTGGCATACATGGAGCCCAATTTATTGAGGTAACTGATATAAACACACTGTAATATTTGTATTGTTATATCACTTTTCTACCAAGCAGTGGCAGTATTGTTACTTACTGATGGTGTGTGGGTTTTGCCATTTTATGCAAAGACACAGAAACACCAGAGCTTAAACTTATGCATTCTAATCCAACAGATCTGCAATCAATTCCACCTTAATAAAGGTTGTAATGTTCAGCTTTTGTTGAAACTGATGCACTTCATCACCGGGAAGTTACAGCAGTTCAACAAAAAGTGGGCCCTATTTTAGGACCCAGGTGTCATTGTTGTGCTTTTTGGAACATCACCACCTGGAGAGTTATGGATGATTATTGTATGTTTTCATACCTTTTAAACTGGCCTCTTAACCATCTGAACCTGATTCCCACCGGGTCAAAGTCATCTCCTGGATTTATGTGCAGTAATAAAACCTCCCTTTTCTAGAGCAAAGAGACATCTGCGACTTTGTGAACCCTGAAAAAAAAAATCGGAACACAACTTTGGGCAGAAATGATTTGTAGTTCTGTCCGCGGGTGGATTAATCTCTCACACGGGTGGTTACATGTGAGGTGCAGTTTGAATAATAAGCTGATGGACTATTTCCTAAGCAGGCCAGTAGATTGTGTATGAGGTTTGTATTTTTCATTTTTTATATAATCACACAGTGGCCTTCCTTTGGACTAACCCCCTCTGTTTTGAGTTGTCATTTATTCGCATGTCATAAATGAGCAGTGACCAGACTGAGTGTACTTTCAAAGATCTCCCCCAGACATGTTTTACAACATATAAAGATAATCTGCTTTGCACTGGTGGGTGGATGATCAATTCCTGTCAAACAACAGGAACAGCGACCCAGACCAACTCTGTCGCAGTCTGTTGAGAATCGCTGCAGGGAAACCGTTTTTCATTTGTTATGATGTGAATGGATATTATGTAAAACCTTACGTTACTTTATGTTCAGTCTCCACTGGTTGTGTTTGTGCATGAAAAACCACTTGGTTAGAGTTTGGAAAAGAACGTGTTTTGGCTCAAAATAGCTGTTTTGGTTGCCTCAAACATGGCTGGAGATTGTCCCAAGATCTCCTTAAAATATCCAGTGGTTTCACACTTACAAATGTTGAACCACAGTCTGCCAACGCGGCACCCTACTCGCCTGCAACTACACCACCATCCCTCCACCTACCAGCAAGATCTTAAACATGCAGCGTGAACATGATAAAACACCTCTTGGTAAGGTTCTGTACGGAAACTGCAGTCTCAGAAATTACCATAAAGGAACAGTTCACCCAAAAACTCTGAGTTCCATGAGTCAGCCCGGAGATCTCAAATTCATTTGAAAAAAAAAAGTTTAATTACACGCTTTTTAAAGCCAAAATCTTCACTGTAGCTGCTAAGCTAAAAGTGTAAGCATGCACCCTGAAGTGGGTGCACGAGCTCAACCTGATGTCGACGGTACAAATATTATCTTTCCAATCTTTGGCGTGTCCTGTTGTCAGATGTGGCTTAAGTGTCAGTAATAAAACACATTTTCTTGTCATTAAATTCAGAGAAACCTAACATAACACGCTGTATCGCCATCAAAGTTACAGGGGACTTAAATAACAAGATATCTTCGAGGTTTCGCTGCTTGCAAACGTAGCGGAAACTGATGACACGGAGTGAACTAAAATAAGGCGCAGAGTGTGAAATCCTAATCTGGGCAGTTCATGATCAGGAGACTTGTGGTGCTGACGCCACGACACAGATTGTTGTTGGGCTCAGGAAGATGATTACTGATGGAAAAAGATACATGTAAGAAGCAGCAATAGAGGACACAGGAAATTCTATTCATTTGTGCCATTTTACAGCCACTGACTGGTAAATTAGAATAAATTAGGTGAAAGAAAAGTTGTCTGTTAGCAGATGGAGATGCCAGTATCACAGTGATGATAGTTGGTTGCCTAAACAATCGATTGTCAGTTAATCATTTTCACCATATGAAATACATTGGACATGATCTATGTTTGATCCAAAATCAGAGGCTACATTAGGAGTTAAAAGAACAAATAAAGTAAACAACGTTACATGTTACAAGTTACAAGGTGATGTGTGTGCTCTGGTTGGGTTTAGGCACAAAAAACACTTGGTTCAGGGTCAAGAAAAGATCATATCTTGGCTTAAAAGTAGCTGTTTTAGTCGCCACATACATACACATGGCTGGAAATTGTCCCGAGGTCTCTTTAAAAGTATTCGGCGGTGTCACACTTACAAATGTTGAAACGCCTCCACCTTGCAACCTGACAGTCAGGTCTTAAACATGCAATGTGAACATGATATGAGACATTGTGTAGAAACGTCAGCCTATGACATGAACAAATGTGAGAAATGTTCGCTGCCAACATTTAATTCTGGTGGCTGGGCTGGATTTTTCCCCGGTAGGTCTTTATTATTTCTTTAAATTGATACATTTATCCTGTAAATTCTCATATTTCTGCTGTCCTGTCAGGGCACTCTCTGACTTTACTTGAAAGTTTCAATGAGCTGTCATACTTCAGCACATATTTATGCATAATCATACAGTGCCTTTATACATCATAATACGTATTTATAAAGGATAAATAAAGCAAGCCTGGTTAAATATATCATACAGGGATCTCAAATGCATAAAGTGAGGCCGGGGGATGAAATGTCAGTATCAGCTGGCCGGCGGACTGCGGCACAGCAGCGACAAAGACTCGTATCCACGATGAGATTCTTTCACCAAACTCATCAGCTCCAAGGCTGGATCGCATCCTTGAATCATCCTCCCCTCCTCGTCTTGTCCTGACTGGGCGGGGTGAGCGCGTGTGTGCCATCCCGGCTCCTATGGCAACCCGATAGATCAGCCCCCCCATCAATATTCGCGTTATTGGAAAGCGGGGAGGCTGATGGATCAGTGATGTCAGGATGCAGCTGCCGGCCGCGTGCACGCGTGTCATCACCTTGCACTGACAGAGAGCTCAGATATTTTGGGGAGGTGGAGATCATGCTTTGTCATTGAGGCGCTCAGCAGCAGCAGCAGCAGCAGCAGCAGTCTCCCACTCCGGCACGTCCGACGCTCAGCATGCTGCATCCTGATGCGCTCTCGTCTGCACGCTCTGGGGTTACCTGGATTTACACGCATTTGCCGTCCATCGCCTTCACACGGCCGTCGGAGTGATTGCCACGTATTGTTGGCGCATCTCAATGTTTGAGCCCGGGGAGAGAGGCACGTCCCAAGTGTCACAGAAGATACAACCTGTCCTGCGGATGCGCCGTCACTGTTTTGCCTCCAGTGGCACCCCAAGTGTGTGAGATTCATGATTCATCCCTCTGTTTTCTATCCTTAGAGCGCATTTCTTCTGCTTCTTAAAAAAAAAAAAAAAACATTTTTTTTTTCAAAAATGGAAAGATTCCAGTCTTCCATGCGCAAACGGCTCTACAGCCTGCCGCAAAACATTGGGCAAAAACCCTTCGTGATTGACGAAGGAGACGGCGGCGACAAGGACACCAAGAGGAAAAGTATCCGGCTAAAACATTTGTCCTCTCCGTCTCCTGCGAGCAGTTGCAGGAGCATCGAGGAGGCCAGGAGCGAGGACTTGGACAGGGACGTTGTTGTGAAGACCAACTTGAATGGGGACTGTCGCCTGTTCAGGGGCAGCATCTCCTCCATCACCGGGCGGCATCCTCCCGGGTCGGACCCGGCGGAGCAGCGGCGCCTCATCCCCGAGGCTGACGCGGGAGTCTGCGAGACTTTCCCCGGTGAGCACGGCCCCGGGGCCCAGCAGCGGGCAGCGGGGGGGCTGAGCGGCGCAAGTGAGCAGGGATCCGTGTTCGACCAGTCAAGTTTCATCAAGTTGGAGGGCAGCGAGCAGATCATACCTGAGGACGACCGTCTGTACCAAGCCGGCTTCATGCACCGGCAGTTTGGAGCCATGCTCCAGCCGGGAGTCAACAAGTTCTCCCTGCGGATGCTGGGCAGTGAGAGGGCCGTGGAGCACGAGAGGGAGCGAGTAAAGTCTGCTGGCTTCTGGATAATCCACCCCTACAGTGATTTTAGGTAATTTGTGAGCAGAAAAACCTTTCCAGAAAAAAACCAAAAAAAACAAAACATTTGTAGCCTGATGTTGATGTAAAACACGATAATATCAGGATATAAAATTAACAGGAGAAGCACAGGTTAATCCTCTTTGTACCTGGAGTGTTTATTGTTTGATCACTTTAATGATAACATGATGATCAGGAGCTGAATGTGCCTCAGTAATCCATACACACACACACACAAACAAACACACACACCTCCAACAGATAAATGGCTTCATTTCTGATGTTTTTTTAATCTAAGTTCAACACTGCACAGGCCTTTTTCTCACAGAGGAACATGTGATGTATCATAAAGGAGCTGGCCAGCATTCAGATTTGCTCTTATATCATCCATATGTAGGATGTAAGTGTGTGTTTTTTGTGTGTGTTTGTGTGAGTCCCTGTTTTGTTTGGCCTGGAGAAGTGTGTTTCCTTCCCACAGCAGGAACGGGGCCGTGTGGTAAATCTAACCCACCAAATTTTTCCGTACGATTTCCTAAATTGAATTTTGTGCAGCAAACTAAGCCAACCTGTCATTCTCTAATTTACCAGCCATGCATACGTGCACACTCTGCATTTCATCGCTGGCTGCATACAAACCAGCATCCTGTTCAATCACCGCCATCAAGGGATTTTCATGACATTTAACCTTGAGGCTCACTGTCACCATCACATTTTCACCGGCCAGTTGTGCGACCGATGTGTGTCACTGCAGTTTTTTTCCACTCATCTGAATTACACGTTTTACAATTATTTTTTTTTTATATCATTTAGTGAGGGCAATGGATTACAGAGAGTGCAGCAGGGGCTTGGAAATGGGGTAATCAAAATAGGGTAACATGACCATTCAAGATATTAGAACCACACATCAGTGGAGATTATTACAGTACAATTAGTTTAATGGAGCAGAGATGGTGTGGACGGGGAGGGGGACACGCCAGAGAACAGCGGAGAGAGAGAGAGGGAGAGAGATTGAAATGAAATGATGATGTTTCGCCGAGGAGGAATGAGGACATCCAGCTGTTTACTCTGTGTACAAGGTGCGAGGTGTCATTACTTCGTGCTCGGTTTGGGGTCACCCTCGGAGCAGGAGCAGGTGCCCACCTACGGTGTGGGGCTCTTGAGGTGAACACTTGATCCTGCAGATCCCATTTTCAGCTACAGGTGTAAACCTTTGCACCATTAAAGGGTATTTGGGTCATTTTTGGCTTACTCGTGAATCCAATCCTAATCCTGCAAACACTCAACTTCACCCTCTGATATCTGCAACAGTTGTGTGCTTCCAAACTACTCTGTGTGTGTGTGTGTGTGTCCAGGACCGCTCCTCTCCTTGTGTCTCCCCGTCTTTTGAAGCAATTGCTCTTTTATTAAAGCTTTCCACGGATACAGCGGCAGACATACTGAACTGGCACGCTGCGTAAATATGGTTAATATGATTGCTGGTGGGCCTGAGCCACAGTACAGGTGTGTGTTAAGCCACTGAGCTGCATGCAGGCTGTTGTGGCTTCAGCTGCGCTCTGGCAGGAAGAGATAAGTATCTCTAGTACAAATGTGATCCCTTTTTCAGCTGTCCTGATTGATCTAAGCTCCTTTCACCAGTTTAAGCCTTTTTGTGTTCACTTTGCCTGTAACTCCCCTCTCTCTTTGTGCGCTCACGCTCTTAAACGTAGTTGCACTCTGACCCAAATAGTGCAAGACTCCACTCCGGGACCAGTAAAGGTCCAGAGACCCCTCAACTATCGGATGCCTTTTGTTTTTTTCGATGGCAACACCAGATTACACCAGCAAGTTGTCCGGCCCAGCGCTGCGTGCACAGTCAGCGGGATGGTCCGCAGGGGATGGCAGTAATGCACTGTCCCCTGCAGACCTTTTTTTTTTTTTT
>CAEMYA010000177.1:2841873-2890235 GCA_903131615.1 Diplodus sargus | reverse complement strand
TTTTTTTTTTTTTTTTGTGGTCCAGCTGTTCCAGTGTTCTGCAGCAGCAGTACAGTGACGTGTGCAGAGCAGTAATGCTAACTACTCAACATCTGGCTGATGGGAGCTGACTTCTGGAGATGACATGGATTCCCAGGAGATAACGGTGGATTTAGCTGGAGAGGGGAAGTGCAATTAGGACCAGTGTGTCACCGCAGAGACAACAGGCAGATGAGGAGAGGAATGCAAATGGTTTGTTTGGCAGAGAACAACAGAAAGCTGATTAGAACAAATGGCCAACCTGCTGGTTCTCTCTGTTTGTGATGTTCTCCTGCGAAGGTCCGGTGTGACTGAAGTTTGTGGGCTGCGGTCACATCTCTGCTGCTGGTCACCTCGCCACATTGTCAGGAACACAACAGCCAGATGTTAGGAGGGCGTATCAGTCTAATACTTGTCTTTTCAGTAGCTGTGGTTACATGGACAGCATTTTTTCAGTCTGACTGAAATCATTCTGGTAATATATTCCAACAGACTCATGTTGTCTATATATAGATAGATCGATGTGCACCAATCCTTCTGATTTCCATTTGTTTCCCAATGCTTACACACCACTACACCCTCTGACAGCTGGTTGACTCACTCACATTATTTATAGGTCTAATCTCAAGTGAATAACAAACATTTCTAGATAAAAGTTTCTTGCTGCCGTTTCTATTACTGGCCAAGAAAAGTTGTAATTGTAGTTTGGTGCAGCAGTAGGAGCCACACACTGTGGTAGCAGCCAGCTAGTTACTGCATCTTCTTCATCACTTTTCCATTTCCTTGCGGGTGTCAACTAGTGTTAAACTGCATTAAGGAAGGAATCTCAATGATGCAAGAGGTGCTGGAATAACTACACGATATTGTCATATGTGTATTATTATTAACACGAGATCAGAATTTCATTTTGTAAACGCCATGATTATCGTCAATACCAGTTTATCGCCGACAAACACTTGCATCAGCCACATTATTACAGCAGCAAAGGGGGTAGCAAAAATAGAGCATCAGTTAAAGAGTAGAAAGAAATAAGCAATACATAAATACAAATATGAGTAAAAAAAGTAGAAAGCAGTAAAAACAATATAAACAACATAAAAAGGAAACAAAAACTCCAAAAATATTGACACTATTGCACATTGAGACACAGAAAGGTCAAAGGTTTACGCCACCTCTCTCGATCTGATTGAAACTTTATTTAGATAGGATCAACCTCTTTATTTATACCTGTTGACAAGATAGTGAGAAATGTCCTCTAATTTACTTTCACCTCTCGTGTATGTAACAGCCGTTTGGCTAATACAGTGTGGTGACTGTACAGTGCCTCACACGCCCTGAGTGCCTTTAGGTGGTGTAATGCATGCGCCCTCCTAGGTGTGAGCCCCCTTCCTGCAGTTGTGCTGACCCTGCAGGTGTGTCAGGCTCCTGTTGGATCGATCAGTGGTTAATTAGGCCTCTTGAAATGGATCGGACATTCAATCACATGCGTGCATGCTCTCTCATCTCGAACACACTCAAGATGGTAATTGGTAAACAAACACTCTCCATATCTCTGGCTGGTGCTTGTGAGCGAGTGTGTTATTGAACGTGCGCATGTTTCCTTTGAATTAAAGTGCTCTGATATCGTCCTCTGTTACGCACCGATAACTCAATGATCATTCAAAAGCAGTGAAAGAAAAGAAATAAAGACAAGTGAGAACGAATAGCATCCAATCTCATGATAGGAAACGACGAGAAACAGAGACTTTTTCTATATTCAGCCCATAACTGTTGATTATAATGTGCTAGATTTTTTTAATAAAGCTCTGAAATTAAATGAAAACATTTGTAATTTCTTGAAATGCAATTTGAGACGTCACTGTGAGAAGAGCCCCTGTTTTTCATGCAATTATAGGTGAAATTGAACCTTCCGCTTCTGATACTTGAGGATGTAGTTAGTTGTGAAAATTAATATTTCCTCATGAGCAATTCAGATGAATTCCAATAACGCATTTTCCTCTCCTTCCCCATGGCCAGAGGCCTAGTATTGAACTGAATTAGGGAACCATTGTTGTTTCATCGTTGTGTTGCCCTGTTTATTCTCAGTCGCAGCAGTTTGTTTGCACAGTTTGTTTCTTCTCAGTTGAACATGAATCTGCTGGGTTTCGAGTCATAGTGTGCGAATGCAATTTGCCCAGAGATTAATTTCTATTTGAAGTTCCTTCACGTCCAGAGCTGCTCTGAATATGCAGCACATCTTCAGTATGCACATAGACACTCACACTCAAGCTCCTGCTTTAAAAGTCCTCTGTGTGAACTGATAGAAATTATGTATTTTCATCATCTACTCAAGTTTCTCTCACATTTTTTTTCTTTACTATTCTGATGAAAGAAAACAGACTAAAAAGTTCAGACTTCTGATATTCAGTCCTCGCATTAGGGCTGTAATTAACGATTATTTTTATCACCAATTTTCAGATCATTTTCCAGGACAGGGCTGTCCAAACTTTTTCCCTCGGTAGGAAAACTAAAACTTTACAGTCTTAGAAAATTAGATGTTGCCAAACGGACACACAGAGGGACAAGTGAGGACAACAAATTCTGATGATCCATTTTCTGATCAGTTTTTTCTCTCTTGTACTTCTTACTTAATAAATGTGAAAAAAATAAAATAAAAAAGGTTTGCAGGATAATCTTTCAAAGTTTTTTTCACTTGCCTCTCCTCAGGGCTTCTGTAGTAATAGGATTCCAAGTTCCCTAAATTGACAAATCAAACCTTTTGGCAGGCCAGCTTAGGCCCTTGGGCAACCCTGATCTAGATTAATCTAATAAAGTGTACCAAACTGGTAAAAAACAAAACAAAACCCTTTTATAATTCTCTAGATCTCAACAATCACAACAAACTGTATTCAAATTGCTTGTCTGAGACCAAAACTAACAATCAAATATGATGAAGAGAGCCTTCCACATGTCACAGAAGCTGTAACTCGCAAATGTTTGCATTGTTGCTTTGAAAATGATTAATTAATTACAACACCAGTTTTGAAGAGGTTGGGTCGCTGTGTAAAACATTTACTGAACAGATAATTTGCTAATCCTTATTTCACAAATGCTGAAACCAGCACAAAGACCATATGATTAATGTTTTACCTCATCAACCAGCTTTTGTCCACATTCTTCTTCCGCTTGAATTTGTGTAAATCTATGTTTATTCTGGATTTGATGCCAAACAAGTTGGGACAGGAGCAACAAAAGACTAAGAAAGTTATCAAAAACTCAATTTGTGCCTTATTGGAACATTCCACCGGTAATCAGGTTAAATGCTAACAGGTATCATGATCAGGTAGAAACGGGCATCCGCGAAAGGTTCAGTCAAACCTCACTTTTTCATCCTGACACAAAATGTTAAGCTCAGCTATTATCTGATAGTCTGAGAGATGTTTACGATGGTTTATCCAAAGAGCTGAAGGATTGAATTGACTTGTGGCTGCTGTTACCTACAATATGAGTTATCTGTGCTTCAGGTTCTACTGGGATCTGACCATGCTGCTGCTGATGGTGGGAAACCTCATCATCATCCCCGTGGGCATCACCTTCTTCAAGGACGAGCACACGCCGCCCTGGATCGTCTTCAATGTGGTCTCGGACACCTTCTTCCTCATGGACCTGGTGCTCAACTTCCGCACGGGAATTGTCAAGGAAGACAACACGGAGATCATCCTGGACCCGCAGCAGATCAAGATCAAGTACCTGAAGACCTGGTTCGTGGTGGATTTCATCTCCTCCATACCTGTGGACTACATCTTCCTCATCGTAGAGACACGTATCAACTCGGACTTTTACAAGACGGCCCGAGCCCTGAGGATCGTCCGCTTCACCAAGATCCTCAGTCTGCTGCGGCTGCTGCGCCTCTCCAGACTCATCCGCTACATCCACCAGTGGGAAGAGGTAGATTCCTGCAGGGACTTCACAGTAGCTACCAGAGTGCTGTAGGGATGACGTATTTTTGTCGGCTAACCTGGAAGTTAGCATCGCCCTGGTTCTCTCGAACAAAACACTGTTTTGAATTGGATTATTGCAGAAAATAACCTCTTTGAGAAAAGTATAAGACACTTACACGTTTTTTATTCAGCAAGTAATCTAAAGAAGATGAACACCACTTCACTATAGAATGATTTACAAGTCCAAATGTTTAAGTTACAATAGTTTGCGACACCATGAGTATGAACACAACAGGGCTGAAAAAGCAGAGTGGTGAGAAGATGAGTTTCCGTGTTTGCCGTGTTATGTTTAATGTCCTCGACAACATCTGTAGCTTCACTCCGCCACCACCGACAGCTGCCTCTTTTAAGACACGTAAAAAGCCCTCAAATTCAGGAGTGGGGTTTATACTGACCTATTTTTTTGTTGCAGACATAACAAGTTTCTCATACTGGTCTTAGAAAGGTAAATGAGCTGCTTCTTTATTCTGCTTGTCTCAATGACCAATCAGAGCTCTTTACAATACAAAGCCAGCTCCACTTTTTGGAGTAATTTAGGGCTCGGTGCCAGACTAAAGGGGTTGAAGCACCGACCTTCCGATCAGCCATCTAACCAGAAAGTTATTCATAAAACTCATAGATTTTGGGATGAGGGGAACCGGAAGTGCAAAAATCTTAACTCATTTCTGGGTTTTTAGGACTTAACCCTGCAGAGCTCTCAACAGTCAGTTGATTATTTGTCAGTTACTCAACAACAAAAATAAATAAATTATTAATTAGCAACAAATCTGAGAGTTGCTTTAGTCATTCTTAGGAAAATATCCCAGAATTTCTCTGCTTCCAGTTTTACAGTGACAGTAAATTGAACAGCTTTCAGTTTTGAGCTGCTGGCTGAAAAAAAAACAAGTGCGCCACTTTGCTTCAAGAAAATGTGGGAAGAATTATTCACAGTTTTCTGACATTTTATAGAACAAACATATTTATTAATTATGAAAGTATGATGAACATAGTGAGATGTGCCTTGCATCACTAGAAAACTTTTGGACTCCTACTCCTTGACTACTACATTTCTTTCAGGGAAAATACACGCTGCTGCTTACTGTACAAAAACAAATGTCCATATTTTTAAAGCTGTAGAGTTAATTTGTTGGATCCCCTCTGATACTTTCCTGCTTTAACTTATTATCTGCTTTAACTTATTTCCTGCATTAACTTATGTCTATAATTCCAACTGAGGCTGCTCTCCCCACAGGCCATTAATGTTGCTTGCAGATGGTTACGCAACAGTGAAACAGCCTTTACCGGTCTATAGAAGAACAATGCTGTGTAGTATAGGACCCCTGCGTCCATCGGACCACACGGGACCTGCTGTATATTTCAAATCCTCTGATTGCATGAGAGAAAGTTGAAATTTCTATAGATTTATTTACAAAGAGATGTGTGTTTGTTTGTTTCAGTTCCACTAACGCTGATAATCTGCGTCGCAGGTTTTCCATATGACCTATGATCTGGCCAGTGCCATGGTGCGCATCATGAACCTGATCGGTATGATGCTGCTGCTGTGTCACTGGGACGGCTGTCTGCAGTTCCTGGTCCCAATGCTGCAGGACTTCCCTCCCGACTGCTGGGTCACCAGAAACAAGATGGTGGTAAGTGGATTATTTATGAGTCAGACAGCAATCCTAATGTGTAGCTCCTGAAGGCAAATCAACTTCACTTTCTCCCTTTGAGTCCTGCATGAACACAATAATTTTGTTTCACACAAGAGATTTTCTGTGTTTTTTCTTCTGTCAGGGCTTTTTTTCACTGGTTTGAAAAAGGTGATATCACCTACTTCTGTGCACCAATCAGACTTTAGTTGCATTCCAAACAAATCTGATGACAGTTTTGTGGATGTTTGGTCGCTGTCAGTCAGATCAGATCAGATCAGATCAAAACAGTCCCGATGAAGCAGCTCAGCTGAGGTTTTGAATGTTAAACACTCAATAAACAATACTGAAAGGGCAACTTCAGTCATCAGTCATCAAATTGTAACCTAATTTCCCGTGTTTTGCCCCCCTTCAAAGTACATCCACTTAAAGTGACAGGCTCAGATTGTTATCCTAAGTGTCTGACAACATAATAGAACGGATTCCAAAATAGATAGAAGAGTGAGATCCTTTTTAGTTTTAACCAAGAAACAGCTGCAAAATAACTCTCACCAAAGCCACCAGACTCTATTCACAGAAACAGTAATTTTATTGTTTGTAAAATACACAGAAAACACTGAAAAACTAAACAAAACAAATAATACAACAAAACAACCTTGGTTAGTCTTTCCTTTGCTCCAACAATCATCAACTCTTGGACTGAGGGAAGTAAATTTAATTCACTGTGTTTGAAGTGAAAATATCAAAAGGGGAATGAAAAACAGCAGGAAAAAAAGAGTCATAGATATTTAATGACAGCGGTTTTAATCCACTTAATCATACAAGGCTGATTCAATTAATTGATTAGTTGATCAACATAAATTTCAGTGGCAGCTATTTAAATAACTGATTAATCATTTTATAAACAAAATTCTGGTTTCAACCTCTTAAATGTGAGGGTTTGAATATTCAGTTTTTTCATACATGATTATAAACTAGATATCTTTGAATTTAAGACCACTGGTAAATTAAAACGAGCGTTATTTTTCGGTAGATCACAGCAGACAATCTTCTGACATTTTAAAGACGAAATAATCGGCACATTAGTGAGAAAATAATTGTCAGATCAAGCGATAATGGAGCGTCAGTGTTAATTGCAGCCTTACAAACTGTCAAGGATTACACTATTAATTATCTGTGTGAGTGCAGATTACATTAACAGAGAAAATTGTGCTACATAAAAAAAACTGAAAAAAACTCAACCAGGACTGTAATAAGTCGTCCCATGTTTAAAGGGATGTTTTAGTCTGAGCATCATCACCTCTTGATCTAAAAGTCTGACACAGATGTGCTCCGGCTCTGTGGATATTGACACATTTTCTCTTTCCTACTCTTTGTGCCTCACAGAACGACACCTGGGGTCAGCAGTACTCCTACGCCCTGTTCAAAGCCATGAGTCACATGCTGTGCATCGGGTACGGCCTGTACCCCCCCATCGGCATGGCTGACGTGTGGCTCACCATCCTCAGCATGATTGTGGGCGCTACCTGCTTCGCCATGTTTGTGGGTCATGCAACTGCACTCATTCAGTCTCTGGACTCCTCCAGGAGGCAGTACCAAGAAAAGGTGGGTGTTTGGCTCTGCATGGCTGCTTTTTGTCCAAAAAAAAAAAGAATCTAATTTATTTCAGCCTAAGAGCTGAAATCAGTGGTGGAATGTAACAACATGCCTTTTTTACAGTCTCAATTATTTATTTTTTTAACTACCAGTACATCCCATTTTGATATGACAAATAAGAGTGTCTCTGTGTAGAACATAACAATACTCCTACAGTGGTAATTGTACTGTGTATGAATATATAAGCATACAAGGATTATAAATAAGTATACAAAGGGTGGAAAATTAAAACGAGTAAGATTAGGAGTAAAAGAAAATTAAAAAAAGGAGTGAAAGAAAAACATAACTAGAATGAGACGCGGTGGAAAAACACATTTGAATTCTCTAGATCCAGATCTTTTGTTTTGAACTGCATCAGCTCGTATTCCCTCATAGACGCCAGACACCGAAATACATGCCAGATTTATTTAAAATCAAGATCCGTGCATGATGAAAATGTTGAAAAATGCCTCATCTCGTAATGTTAAAGGCACACTGTAGTTGTGGGTCAGGGTCATTTATCCAGGAAAAAGTCTCATCGAGATTAAAAATCTCTTTATAAGAGTCCTGGTCAGGACAGGCAGCAGCACAGTTACTCAGCTGCAGGCAGACAGCAAACGCATAATAATATGCAGTCGTGAAAATTAAGACAAGATTTTAAATGCATGCCTTTAACTTGTATCTTACTTTGCTTCAGTAAAGGTGTTGAATACATTGAAATGCAGTTAAAGTGGTGATGATGATAATAAGTGAGAAAGTGTTTCATCCAGTAATGATGCTAAGACTTGTTAAACTATCAAGGTCATTTATTTGTCATTATACAACCAAGGGTGACTTGAAATTAAGGTTGCACTTCCTTCACACTGCACACACATACATTTAGGATTTACCCATAAAATAAATATATATATAATACTGTAACGGCCTGGCAGAAATCTTAAGTAAGAAAATGGCCCACAGATTGAAGAAATCTAGCTTTTTGAGCTACTCTGGTGTCTGTTTTTAACTCGGAAGTAAAAAAAGAAGAGAAAGCGGTGACTCACAGTAAGTAACATACATAAAGATTTGGTACACATTTGGTACATGTGCTTTGCTGGCAGAGCGCGGCTGAAGGACGGACTAGTTAATGTTATTAGCTGCAGCCTGCAGAGCACAACTGTATCTGTCAGATGGGACAGAGGCGCAGCGTCGCTCTGTGGGAAGGTTTCACAGATGGCCTGACAGTTGACTGTTAACATAATGAGACACATTATAGTCCACCTCTGAGCCAACACATCAATCAGTTTAATGTATCCATTCTGACATGACTTTGCATTTTGTCTTTGCACTTACACTGCAGTTACATTTATTTCTGTTGCGGCTGTTCACTTTGACACTCTTATTATTGAATTTATCATTTTGCTAAGCGGACATGTGTCTGTCGTTACAGTATAAGCAGGTGGAGCAGTACATGTCCTTCCACAAGCTCCCCGCCGACATGCGCCAGAGGATCCACGACTACTACGAGCACCGTTACCAGGGCAAGATGTTCGACGAGGAGAGCATCCTGGAGGAGCTGAACGAGCCGCTGCGAGAGGTCAGAAGTCATCATAATGTTGGCTAAAGGAAAATCCACTTTGATTCCTCCTTGTTAGCACTGACAACAATGTGATGTATATATATAATATAGTTGTAAGCAACTATAAGTGCTTATTTATGCATTTGTCAAAAATTAGGACCCCTGTGGCTGTTGTATAATAAGTAATAAGTATTAAAAACAATTATAATAATAGAAAAGAAAGTGTGCATTATCAACCACTTCAAAATGCCCTTATATCTGCTTACAAGAACATTATTGTGTGTTATTACCCATTAATTAAATGTTCATATAGTAGGTGAATAGAGGATTAATGTCTCACAGAAAATGTTTTTAATTTAATTTATTTTTTCAATTGTTTTATGCTCTGAGCATCAAATATATGAATTAATCTAGTGTTCTAAATGGTTTACAGTTAATTATTTGTGTAATCTAATAGGGCTCTCTTACTTTGCACGATAATGTTAATAGTCGTGTAATCTGATTAGTAATGACTGGAGACTGTATGAGGACAGAGAGCCTCATTAACAGAGCGCTAAGCCACCGCTAACCGCCCTGCTTTTATAATGATTGGAAATGTACACACTGACATGTGTTGCCTTAAAAAACACTTTTTTTCTGCCTCCCGCAGGAGATCATCAACTTTAACTGTCGTAAGCTGGTGGCCTCCATGCCTCTGTTCGCAAACGCCGATCCAAACTTTGTCACCTCCATGCTGACCAAGCTGCGCTTTGAGGTCTTCCAGCCGGGCGACTACATCATCCGAGAGGGAACCATCGGCAAGAAGATGTACTTCATCCAGCACGGCGTCGTCAGCGTCCTGACCAAGAGCAGCAAAGACACCAAGCTGTCCGACGGCTCTTATTTTGGAGGTAAGGTCTGCACGCAACCTGCTGTGTCTACCGCATGATAATATATTCTGTAGCTGGCAGAGAGTCAGTTTGAATGTATGTGAAGGAGCAGGGGTTGTATGATTTGTTTTGATTTATTTTTTTCTCCGGCACTCAGCAGATTAACTTCCCTGACTATTACAGCTGGGAAAAATTGTCCACATCATCTCCTTAAAAGGGCTCGGGGACTAAGAGGAGCAAAGCTTTGTGATCTTTGATTCCATCTGTGGGGGTTTTCCCCTTTTGTTGGCACCATATTTAAAGCTGAAATCCAGAACTTTCCATTTGTTGCCGCCTTTGTTACGTTGTCTCAGCCATGTCACTGTCCAGCTGTGAATGTGATCATCAAATGTAAACCAGCAAACGTTGATATTTAATTTACTTCACTCGCATTTTCAGATGAAAGTGGTGTAATCTGGCAACCAGAGATTATTTCGAACCATATTTTAATGTTCAGCAATAATCCATCATACCTTTTTTTAAACAAGACTGATATGTTAATCACAAAATGTTTTATATATTGTGGCTTAGAGCTGCTCTAAGAAGAACAAACAGATTTAAGAATGACAAACGAGGACAGAAAATGTGTGCCCAAATCCAACACATGGCAAAATGAATATGTCACAAATCCCATGTTGTCATGTGTAATAAATAGATTAAATTGATAGACAGGACAGGAAGAGAGAGGGGTGTGTGTGTGTGTGTGTGTGAGAGAGAGAGTCTGAGTGTGTGTGTGTGGTTTTATATATCCTCAATATGTCTGTCCTGAAAAATATGTCTACTTTTTTTTTTTTTTAAATGGCGCATTATTTTATCTTTCTGATCTGGCACGACACACGAGGTCAGGACAAACTGTAAGCTGCAGAAATTGCATTAAGTGCTCCATCTGTGGGGTTCAGAGGCATCGGTCTTTTCATGTTTTATCGTCTCACACGAATAAAACTATTTTTTGCCTTTTCCTGTCATGAATGGATCTAAAACGGCAGAAATGTGGCTGTGATGTTTCGCACAGATTGTGTAAGAAAAAGGGAAAAATCATCATGTAACGGTTAATATGAGGAACCTTTTTTAAAAGCTTGATGTTAAAAATGCTGAGTGGAATTCTGCAGGACATGTTTTAAAGAAACAGTTTGAATTATCTTATTTTTTTCTCCCCTCTTGCAGAGATCTGCCTGCTGACACGAGGCAGGAGGACAGCCAGCGTGCGAGCAGATAACTACTGTCGGCTTTACTCCCTGTCGGTGGACAACTTCAACGAGGTGCTGGAGGAGTATCCGATGATGAGGAGGGCCTTCGAGACTGTGGCTCTGGATCGCCTGGACCGCATTGGTGAGTCCTAAATCCTCTTTATGACTTTTACCGTTAAGTACTGTTATTTATATGCTGATATTTCATGTTGTTTGCTTCTATACTTCAAATATGATTGCCTGTGTGGTAGCGTGATATTTTATTTTTATGTGCTGGTTCTATACAGCAGCGTTGTGGAGGCAGTGGCTGACAGGATGTGCGATATGTGGAGTGAACATTCAAGCGCAGGATTAGGATTAGCCTGTCACGATAACTGTGTTTCGACGGACAATTAATTGTCTCAGAAGTGATTGCGATAAAAGATATTACTGTCATTTTATGACCATTTTGTGATGTGAGACAAAATATCAATGGGGCACTAAGCAGTTTTAGAGAATAATTTCAAATAAAAAAATTTAATATTTACAGTATTATTGAGGTAATAATACAAACTCAACTCAACTACAAAAACATTTTTTCCATAACTGAATAAACCAGCTGTTCTCAGTGCAAAATAAGGTCCAGAATACTGTTTGAAGCTAGACAGGTGGGAGAGTCTGCCTAATATAAACAAAGTAAAACAGAAATTGTGTTGTCCTTTAGGGTCAGTTTGTTTATAAATTTTTTTCAAAAGAATTAGTCAATAAAGATCCTTCTCTTCTGATTCAAATTTCTTTCCCGAAATGTCTGTATAATATCCTATTTCAATAAAAGATAATTAAAATAAAACATTAAACCAAACATGAATAAATGCGTACGTCCTTCAATGGCAAGGAAAACCCTGCTAGTTATTCTGCCATTATATTAGCAAAAATTATGCTGACAATCTAATGTAACAAACTCGAATTTAAGAACAACAGGCAACATCGAGTTCCTCAGAACTGATCAAGGTAATGCACATGTATTGATAAGCTGATTGAATTTGAATGATATTATCATGGCAGACGAACACAGGATCCAATGAAGCCGTTTAAACGTATTAAATAAAGCCAGAGTGGTTTGAGGGGCCGTTTGGATGATTGTTTCAATACACAAAAAGGAAATATTACAAATCACAAAACTGGACACAAGAATGGAGTAGTATTCTCACATCATTAACTCACAAATAATGATAATATTTTGGATCTTCTTCAGGTTTACCTGACCATGAAATATGTACAGAATTAAGGAAGATTTAAGATTTAATTTAACTTAATTTAATTTTAGGCTGTGGTGTTGTCCTGATATTATGTAGTATGTGCTCATTAATGAGAACATGCATGGCCTTATTTGTTCTCTCTCAACAGGGAAGAGGAACTCTGTTCTTCAGCATAAAGTGCAGCATCACCAAAGTTCTGGCACTCTGAACTTTCAAGAGAGTGAAATCATCCAAAGAATAGTGCAGCATGACCGCGACATGGCCCAGTGCACGCACCTGATCCAGACCAGCCTCAACCCTCCCCCTGCTCCCCCATCACCCACCCCGGTCATCTGGGCCCCGTTGGTTCAGGCCCCGCTCCAGGCTGCTGCTGCCACCACCCCGCTGGCTCTGGCCTTAGCCCACCAATCCCAGCTGCCTCCGATCCTCTTCCACCACCCACTGGTACCAGGCGCCCTGAAGGAACCCACCACCACTAGCCATCCAAAGAAAGTCCATGTTGGAGCGACAATGTCTGGCAGCTGTGGTTCAGGGCCCTGTTCTCCTGCCAGCAGCACTGATTTCAGATCTGGGGTTGAGACTCCCACCCTGGCGTCCCTCAGGACACACCATTTCTCCGCTGGGTCCGTGTCACCCACCCTGATGTCCCAGCCCATCTTCACGAGCAGCCTGCAGCCTCTGGGGCCACTGCCCTCACACCAGCCCCCTCCCCATCATCCACCTTCCAGCATGGCATCAGTCTTCCCCATCAGCCAGGCCACTGTGTCCTACACCTGCTCTGCTCAGCTCCACTCTCAGCCCTTCCACGGTGCTATGACCACCCCACCACACCCGATAGGTTTACTCCAGCAGGGGGTGCCAGGGAGGCTAGTAGGGAGATTCCCAGCCCCCTCCGCCTCTGCCATAAGCCCTCTGATCTCCAGCTCAGTCGGCCCCATCCTAAGCCAGCTCCAGCAGACCTCTCACGCCACCATGCAGCAACAGATGGGGTTCAGTCATGACAGAGCAAGCAGGACAATCAGTGGTCTGAACCTCCCACGTTTCCCCTTCATCACCAGCACCCAGTCGTCCAGTGGATGTACTCAGCTGGGGTCTGCAGTCGGAGCTGGGGCCGCAGCCTCCCTGGCCCAGCATAGTCTTGCAGGTCTCCACTCTGTTTTCCTCCCCCAGGTCCTCCCCGAGCACTCTGCCCTGGCCTCTCTGGCCCAATATGGCTCCGCCGAGGACTCGCCCTGCTACACGCCTCCAGTTCACAGTCCCAGCAAACAGAGCCCTGTGAGGGGAAGAACAGTTTACCACAGTGAGCTGCCCTGCACCGTGGGCTCTCACAGCCCTCTAATCCCCCAGACTTCGTGCCCCGCCAGGATGACCTGTACCCTTAAAGAGAGGGCCGAGTCCTCGCTGGATCTCTTTACCCAGGAAATAAAGACTATCTCAGGCTCGCACAGCTCTATACACCAGGAACGGCCTTTGGCCATGAGCGGCTCCTCAGAGGGGGCAGCGGGGGCATCGAGCCCCTTCTCCTCCCCCATGGCTGTCAGTAAACCCTACAGCCCGATCCCGGGTCAAGCCACCCCTGTCAGTCGGACACATTCAGGGCCCGAACCTCAGAACCAGTCCGTAGGTGTCCGCTCCCCCCATGCTAGATCACCTGCTAAGATGTTAGAGACCGAACACAAACAGTCCAAGCTTCCATCCAACTTGTGAGGTTCAGACACACCCTCCTTCAACGCCTGAACAAATGAGAGATCATCTCATTTTGGCATCGTGTAAAACACAATCAAATTTTAAAGTAGGAGGGTGTGTTTTTAATCAATGAATGGATTGTGGATAAAAATGGACAATGATGGATATTTTTTCTACAGGACGTTGCATCTTTGAATATAGTAATAAATCCAAAACCTGTTGATGGGTATATATAGCACCTCATGAAAATATCAATCGTTCTATGTATTGTATTATAACCACACTCTGTGATTTGTTATCAGTATTTGTTTGAACCCCATTGTCCAGGCAGTTTTATGTAACTTTTTAGCGACACCCGTTTAGTTTGAGATCTGTCCACGAGTTATGATTGAAACCAAAAACCATCGTCCTTTTTTTTCGGGAAAATCCTTTCCCCCCCACTTGAGTGTGTCGTGTGAATGCAAGGTTACCCCTGAAGAGATTAGAGGAGAGACAGACTGTGCACTTTGCTCGTTTCAGAGATCACCTGACCGAATGGTTTGATGACGCCATGTCTTCCAAGATAGCGTTTCAGCAATATTGCACACCTGAATGGGTCACACAAATCAGATCACATTTAAAAAAATAAAAACTGAAGTAATGAATGTAATGTAATGTTTGTCTGTCTGAGTTGGAATAGTGGGAATAATTTTGGGAATGTGCAGAACTTGAGGGCGATGATGGGCTTTCGGGGAAGTGTAACCAGTTTCAGAGACAACGCACACATTTCCTGCTCGGGCGCATGGAGACGCGCACAACCTGATGCTAACACATTTCAGTCTGACTCTGGTACCAAACATACACCTGAGCCATGGTTTGTGTGCCATCAGAACAGTATGCAATAATCTGTGTTTTTTTTAAAAAAAAGGTACTGTGAATCGAAGCACTTGAGTTTCTTAGTTAGAGCAGATTAAAACAAGGGAATTAAATGGAATTATTAAAGCAACTGTGGATAATCAAACATCCTGAAACCAGCAATGCACTAAGACTGATCTGAATGTTTCTTGCACCAGTCAAAGGGCTAAAAGCAGTTACTTGGACGCACGGTTGATAAGGAACCCTGATGGGTCATATTGCTGCATATTTACCTCCTTCATTTTACATCATTTGATTGTAAAATTTGGCATCTGTTGTTGAACGATTGCTGCTTTGTGATGCTATGCTGAATCAATACGACGTGTATCACTGACTGCTTTTTTAAAAAATCCTTCTACTTGTTAATAAGTTCATGTGTTTAGATGATACTTCTCTCTCTCTCTCTCTCTCTCTCTCTCTCTCTCTCTCTCTCTCTCTCTTCCTCTGTGGACCTGTGGCCGGCAAGGAACTGTGAGCAGCGAGCCGGTCAGCAGGTCAGACCATCGGAGAATTCTGTCCAGTGGCTTTAGCTGCCTGGTTACTGAACTCGAGGTGTGCTGTGACCCCCCCCCCAACGGAATAGAGATACTATCAGTCACTAGCCAGTCACTGCCAATAGGCTCGATCAATCTCTCATTACTATTCTCCTCCAACCCCGCACCACTACAACACCTGCCAGAGGCGTCAGCTCGGCTTGAGAGCGAGGTTACTTTGAGTGCATTCAACTTAAGTGTGTGTGCAGGAGGAGAGGAGGTGTCAGTCATTCATGTATTTATATATTTATATCTCATTTTGCTGCCTTTTATCTGAAGAATCCATCACCTATGTATGTTAGCCATATTTTATTTTAGCTACTGAATTCAATGCAATAAAATAACATATGGTCAATGATGCTCGTCCGAACTGTTGATTTCTCTGCAAGAGCAGAAGGAGGAGAATCTGATAAAACGCTGGTGAAGTTTTAGGCTCTAAGCCGGATTATGAATTGAGAACTGCCTGATGTTGTTTGGTGCCAACATCAAAATAGCCCGGATTATAATCTGCCAAATATTTGACTCGTCAGTACAAAGAAAATTGTGTGGCGTGGTCATAGAGTGATGGCTGTTGGATATGTACGTAGATATAGATATTTAATTCAGTGTTCCTGCAAGGTTTGATTCAAATCAGATTGTTTTAAATTGAGATGAAGCTGGCAGGTAGATCTAAAACAGAAACAACTAGACGAGTTGTTTTATGACAGTAATATATGATAGTCTCTTGTCATTTTTTCCTTCGAAGTGTTGCTGCTTTTACCAAAGTCCAAAACTCAGAGTGGTCTTCAACCTCTGCAGCAGTTTACAACAGACATAAACAGTGAAAGACTCACTGGAGTACAGTTCTGATTTTCATTGGTGTTTTCTATAGTAAACCTGAAAGAAATAATCATGACTAAATGTAGACAAAATATCTAATATGACCATGTCACGAAAATGTTTTTAATAGTTATTCATTACCTTTTTTTACTGGGTTGTGTTTCCCACATGTCTGTTTGGTTGTTGGTTTGTCAGAAGGATTACACAAAAACTATGAACAGATTCCCACAGAGCTCGGATAGAGGATGGGTCTTGCACCAGAATAGACCCGATTAACTTCTGGTGGCAGATGCTGGAATGTTTCTCACTTTCTTTAACATTGGTGACTTTCCACGTTTGTTATTTTCTCAGGGACTAAAGCACTGATCTTGATGGAAAAAAATCCATCCAGTCCATGTCTGAAATTTACTGGCAATCAATGAAAAGCATTACAGTTAAATATCAGGAGAAATGACAAAGTAAAAACTGACTTGTAAAGGACACTGCTGAATTGAATAAAGAAAAAAGAAATGGGACTAAAAATAATTTCTATGTGACAAGGTTACTTTCAAAAATGAATTGGGTCGTTTCATATCTCTACAGTTGTATTTTGTCTGTATTCATTAATGAGATTTTTACCGAACAGCGTAGGTGTCCTTTGATTTGAGTGCTACATGAACTGTGAATCTTGTAAAGAAATTATCTAAACTGGCGACGTCACCAACTTTCTTTGCTCATTCATTTTGGCTGAGGTTGGCATCATAAGAGACATTTACACTAAGGACACTAGAACATGTCCCAACCACATTTTACAAGCAGAATTTCTTACAAATATTCTGAAAGAAATCGAGCGCGAGAACAAATGCTTTGCCCTCCGTAAGTACCTGCAGCTGAAACTGGCCTCTGCTGCAAAAATCCCATGCAAAAATTCAGACAAACATTTAAACCCAGGACCTGATATGTACAGTAGCCAAACTCTGACATACAGACAAAAACACAAAGTGCTGCAGCAGGCACAGGTTTGGAGAGGAGGCCGTCACCTCTGAGTGGAACAGAAATGGGAGTAATTTCGACTGAAGATTTGGAGTCAACATAAACCCCTTCGTTTGAACACCTGCTACTGATGATGTTTGATTGATTAACATCCGTGGTTAAAAAGTAATTGGTACACTGAGTACTGTTTGTGAAGAACACTGTTCTTTTTCTTAAGAATTATTTCAATACCACTAGTTTTACTTGAAAGTGAGTCATATTTCAGTGATGTCACTGTAATCGTACGTGAGTACAGATTTTCATTGCTCTGTCCACCACTGACAGTACATTATGTGTCCATGACTTAATTATCTACTCTGACCACATACGATCTCCCCTATCATGGTGATGCCCTTGGTTGGCATATGTTCTCATTTTCTAATTTGCCATATCAGCAGTTTTAATAACTGAGGCTCACTGGAACACTTGTAGTAACGTTTTACTTATGATTGACTCCAATGATTTTTCCATCTTTTGTAGTATGTGCTTAAATTGTTTGAAATCTTTTATTGTGTGGTGTCTCCTGTATGTTGTGCTGTCCATGCATTTAGTGGGAAACATGTATTTGGTGCCCTCTGGCTCTGACCGCTTCAAACACCTCGTCTCCGATTTGAATCAGCCCTGGAGCTTTGTTGCATCTACAGTATTTTTTGTCTCCTTCGCATGGAAGATAATGATTTTAAATATGACCCTTGTCTCAGTTTAGCGTGATAACAAAAGGAAGACAAACACAGTTGACCCCAGAATTCCTTTTAATGGAAACCAGTCATGTCAAATGACTTTGCAGTCATATTTTGCACCAACTGGAGAAGAAAATAACAGCACATTCTCATGTTTATCCCTGGAAAATTAAAGAACAAACGTAACGTGTACTTGTTCTCTGTTCACCACGCAAACCGAGTCTGCACACACATGACAGGAGAGTTTCCGCTAAAAGGTTTTGAGTTCAGTCTCTGTCAGCAGGATTTAGACAATAAATTACAGCTATGGATGAAAAGTGTTACTGTCTGTGAATGACACCATCGAAAGTCCTTCGAGGGAACGGCCTGGTTTTTGGGTTGCTTTTGGAAAAGAGAAGTCCGACACAGTGGGGGAGGCAGGTTACAGGAGAGGGGAGGGGGGTAGGTTACTAATGTCCTTCAATGATGTTCAAGGCACCAGCACAACTCTCATAGTGTTGGTGTAACCGGCACCGGGGCGCCAGCCGGTAACAACCATGGCCACGTCACCGGACTTGAAGAATTTGCGGTGCTTGCCTATGGAAATAAACAAGAGATGTGTTGGTGGAAAATAAAGGATTAAGTTGAATATTATCCTATAAGAGAACAAGTAAAACAAAGCACACAAACACGCACCATATTCCAGGGCAAAGTTCACACGCAGGTCAACGTCCTCAGCCCAGACGTCGTTGGCGGTCTTGGTGTACAGCACGGGGTAGACTCCGCGGTACAGGTGGGCCTGGCGGGCGGTCTGGCCACAGCGGGTCACGGCAATGATGGGGGCACGGGGCCTGTACCTTGACAGCATGTGAGCAGACCTGCAGGTAACAGGTACACATTATTAGAAAGATGCATAATGGAAACCAACCTTATAGCTCCATTTTTGGTCTCAACTCCTGAGGACTCTTTAGCTGCTAAATGCTCCACTACGATCACAGGCTAGTTTGCTGCTGTATGCTGTTTGGTGCTGAGCAGGTAGTGTTCGGTGGGTTTGAAGAGTGTTTTCGCAGCTGTACGGGAGCCGTTAGTGTGAACCGAAAAAAGATTATTCCACAGAGTTGAGGGCAACAGCAGCGTCGTGACATAATGTTGCCACAGCTGCTTTAATTATGCCATTATCTTAAGGAAATCCATCCAGCTGACAGTAGAACGTCCTCTGTATCATGTGTTGAGGGGAATGAACAGGGAGTTAAAATTAACTCATAGAATGTCAGGGTTCAGATCTCAAAAGGTCACAAGTGGAGCACAGATTGTGCGCCGTGAAAGTTGGCACACTTCATATGAGCCGAGGGCTTATGTACTGGAGGGAGTGGAGGCGGAGGGAGAGAGAGATATTATAATGCACCAGTTTCTTCACTCACAGTGGGCGCCGCGGAGGACATTATGACTAAGAGCAGTGCAGAGGAGTCCAACAGGAAGGACTTTAAGTCTCACCTGCCAGTCTTGGTGAGCACGATGATGGCGCTGGCGCAGCACTTGAAGGAAGCCTCAACGGCACCGATAGCGATGGACTCTGTGGGGTCACGGGTCAGATGAGTGGTGCGGCGAAGCTCCTCGAACATCTGCCTGTGGAACATGGCCGCCTCGGCCTCACGGGCGATCTGAACGTGCGACAGCAAAACCAGACAGATGAGAAGTGGTGGCAGGCTGCAGTCACACGGCCACTTTTAACTGCAGGAGTTAGTTTGTATTTTCAAAGGACAAAACTAAAGGGGGCAGTTAACGTCAGTGCAGAGAGCTTCATACCTGAAAGTGCACTGAGACATGAAGCTAAACAACAGCGGCGGGCCATGATGTCCAGGGACTGTTGCTGTGCACGGCAGATCCTCAGACACATGCTATTTGAGTAATATGATCACACAGTTAAAGCACAATGCAAGAAGACAAGAAGAGATGTTTGGTAGCAGATGGACGGAGGGAGGGGTGGAGGAGGCAGGGATACACGAAGCAAGTCGAACAAATGCCAAACAAGCTGTTAGTAAAACTCAAGCTGATACCATCGCTGACACCACAAAGCAAACATCATCTTCAAGTTAATTTCAGTCATTTTGACGGTTAGTTATTATTAATGATCCTGATACTCCATTTTTTTGGGGCCGATGCCGACGTTGGGGAATAAAAACTTCAGATAACCAATAAATCGACAGATATACACCATTTCTTTTTACAACGATCCCTCAAATGGTGATATAGTGTGATGTCAAAAAGTCATGCCATGACATGTCAGTAAACATACACGCTGATGCCGATTTATCTGCGGTAAGACACTGACAGGCAGTAATGTCGTTCAACTGATATATCAGTCGGGCTCTGATTATATGATGGATCAGAAGATTACATGAAATTACCTCTTGCCTCTTAGCACCCAAATGCACAGTTCTTGTAATACAAGCTAAAACGTGTATTATTGTGGGTTTTTCGCGGTCAACGCACAACAAAGTTAGACTAACGTGACAATTACAAGAGGATGATTCCTTTTCAGAAGGACGACAAACGGCTTCACGCTCCCATAAAACAGTGAAGCTATGAATATCAAGCCCGAACAGATAAAAACAGAGCATGAATGCCACGCTAGATCATGTGAATGTGGTTACTTTGGTCATTAAAAACAATCGGCACAACTTGAAGTCAAATGTTGTTATACTGTCGTGAAAGATGCACACTCACACTGAACACGGAACAGTCAGAGGGGCTCTCACCATGTGCTGTGTGCGCACAGCCTCCAGGGGGTAGTCTCCCTTGGCGGTCTCACCGCTCAGCATGATGCAGTCGTTGCCATCCAGCACGGCGTTGGCGACATCACTGGCCTCAGCGCGAGTAGGGCGGGGTTTCTTGGTCATGCTCTCCAGCATCTGAGGAGAGACAACAACGTAAGTCTCTGACGCACTTCTTTCTCTAAATGTTTTTTTTTTCACAAAACAGTTGTCCTACTGAGGTCACAGACCTGTGTGGCGCAGATGATGGGCTTTCCGATCCTGTTGCACCTGCCGGTCATCATCTTCTGGGCGAGGAAGACCTTCTCTGTTGGGATTTCAATACCCAGGTCTCCACGGGCAACCATGATGCCGTCACTAGCCTCCAGGATCTCATCGAATCTACCAGGCAAAAGGAAGAAAATCAGTTTCAGAAATCCTCCAGAGATTAGGATCTGTGCAGGTTCACCGCCATCATCCACTCACCTGCGCACACCCTCGTGGTTCTCGAGCTTGCTGATGATCTTGATGTCCTTGCCCTTCTCGCCGAGCGCTTTCCTGACGGCGTGAACGTCAGCGGCCTTACGGATGAAGGAGGCGAAGACCATGTCGACGCCCTGCTCCACGCCGAACTGCAGGTCCTTAAGGTCCTTCTCAGAGAGAGCGGGCAGGTCGACAGCAGCTCCGGGGAGGTTCACGCCCTTCTTGCTGCCCAGCATACCGCCGTTCTCAATGTTACACATCACGAAGTCATTGCCTTTAGACACAGAGAGAGAGAAGAACATTTATTTCCTCAAGAAAGATAAAGGACATTTTCATTAAGGATGAGCCTCGCAGATGATTGTTTTCTGTGCGCTTACCAATTTCTTTAACCATGAGGGAAATCAGACCATCATCAATGTAGATGTGGCTTCCAGTCTGCACGACCTTGGTGATGTTCTTGTAGTCGAGCCACAGAACTTTCTCATCACACTTCTCCATGTACTGGTCGTCGAGTGTGAGCTTGATGGTTTCACCCTTCTTGAGCTCGACCTCAGCAGTGCCACTCTAAACAACACCAGGGAGACGGAGCTCGTTCATTCTCTGCTGAAAACCTTCTTACAATTATTTGTGCAGTAAATTGAGCCTTGATGACTCACGCCCTTGATGAGTCCGGTCCTGATTTCTGGTCCCTTGGTGTCCAGAGCGATGGCCACAGGTCTGTACTCCAGAGATCCTGGCACAAAGCTCTCAGTGGCCTCACGGACATTCTTGATGGTCTCGGCATGGTACTGTGTGGGTGTTAAACAAGTATTATCACACTGAAAAACTAAATAACTCTACCATAGCTTAAAAATTGAGAGAATTTAAATGTATCAAATTCTGAAAACGTGAAAAAGAAAGAACAATATAAGGAGGACAAACTTGGGCACGCGGTCACACGGACAGCACGGCGCAGGTTACATAAATATTTGCAGTAAACAGCTGCAACACATTTTTAGCATGTGACATTGTTCAGCTCATTCACACCCTGTCAGGTCTTATGAGAATAGTTTCCAAAATATTTGAACAATAGGGTGTTGGACAACCTAAATAAAAGACAAATCTGTCTTCTGTCTGGCTCTGAATTTGCAGATTCAAAGTCTAATCTGTACACTGTCTTCTGTCCTCAGCGGATAACGAATGCTGGTTTCGCTACACGCCTTCTACTCGCACTGTTGCTGCCAGGCTGACTCTCAGAGAGCTCCTATTTATAGCCGGACTGGCAACTGACACGGCAATGACACAAAAGTCAAATCTATTTTGCCCGTCACACAACAAAATCAAATCTCCACTTTGTTCTCTGGATATATGATAATCAATTTGATCATGTTTTATTGCTGACTGCCTAAAATACTGAGCTGATACCTCAGGAGCCACGCTGAGAGTTGAGTTACATTGAAAAAAAAAACCCTGCTGTTAACCTTTAAACATCCAAATATCAACTGCGGGTTGTCATGCTACTACTGATGATGGACTCGACGGCTCGTCCGCTCAGGTGACAGCGAAAAAGGTAAAGAGGCATGACTTTTAAAGGCGAGGGGTCACGAGTATAAGGTGGGCCAAAGAGTTGGCTGTGATTCAGTTCGCCCACCAGATCACAAGCTACAACTCAGAACCGCCACTGAGGGGGGACGAGTACGAGCTCGTAGATCACATTACAGCCACAGACAGTTACAGAGCCACAAGAGTAATGTCACACTGACGGCTGCAGCTGTAAAGGGTAAATCCACACTGAGTCACTTGTAGCGGGTGAAGAAAATACGGCTGTGCTGCTCTCTCTGGGTACATGCTGCACTTCTGCACAAACTTAAATCAGTGATGTCACGGCAGGGTTTTTTTTTCCCAATTTGACAGCCACTTGATGTCACCGTTTGGGATTGTATAATGCAACAGGACCGAAATGTAAAGAGAACGCTTTGGAGATGCTAAGGAGCGGGGACGAAAATGATTTCTTATAACTGCTGAATGTTTTCTGACTCACCTCGTGTGTTCCATGGGAGAAGTTCATTCTTGCAACGTTCATCCCAGCCTTGATCATTTCCTTGGACATGTCCACAGATCTGGAGGCAGGTCCTGCATTGAGACAGGTGGTTGATGGGGTTTTACAGAAAACCACGGAGCTAAATATGAACTTTAGGAGGTCATATGGATGTTTTCGACAATGACATAAAACATATAACATGACATGTTTCAACAGGGTTTTTATTCATGATTCTGACCAATTGTGCAGACGATGCCAGTGTTGCGAGACACGGCAGGTTCAGAGTCGATGTCCAGCAGACACATGTGCTCGATGAAAGTATCGGCCATGGCAGCGTGCATCTGCTGGGTGTGGATGATGGAAGAGCCCATATCCTTTGACTTCGACATGACTGGATCCGGGTCTGCAGGAAAAATCCTGTGGAGACCAGAAGGTAACAAGTGCAATGATCATTAGTCCCTGACAACTCCATTATAATTACAGATCATTTGGGAGATTCATTCCTGCATGGGCCACAGACAGAAGACTATTTAGAGTATTTAGAGTCGTGGTCTAAACAGTGACACAGAGACAGAACTTGTCATAGAAGCTGCATTACAGTAACAAGTTATCACATGAACATGACCACATAAGTAGTCGGAGTATGAAAAATGAATCAGAAACCACAGAAAGATTATATTAATGAAAGAGTACACACTTATAGTAAGGTGTGACCTCCAGCAGTGGAGAGTGACTGTGCTAGCTGACCGAACAGCCGTTGCATAAAGCAACAACGACAGTATGTGCCTGCCTGACTGCACTCTCCCACATTCCAGCGGGAGTTTATGTGCAGCTGAAGAAGAGGAGCCGGTCACTCCTCTCCTCGCTGAAGGTACCTCACACACACAAAGAGTATCTCCACTAGTACTCCACGATAAATAAGTGAAAAAAACAATATTATTGCTGCCTGGAGTGCAGAAACAGAGGAATGCAGCCCGCATAACGGATGTGTGTTGTCAGCCAGTGCATGGAAACATGGTGTGTGTGTGTGTGTGTGTGTGTGTGTGTGTGTGTGTGTGTGTGTGTGTGTTGTTGTTGCCCACAGCCTTCACCAAAAATAACATGGTCAGCTGAGAGTATTTATGGACTGTAGAAACGTGTTAGAAAAAAACGTCCAAAACAATGAGAAAAAAAAACATGACTACATGACAAAAGGGCTGTAACTTTCTACAAAGTAATTATTGCTACAGCTAATTTCTAAAAATGAATCATTATGTAACATTATATTGAATATCGTCAATACTAGGGAGCAGCACCAGTATGAGTCAGAAGACAGGTACATAAATGTAATATACACAATTAACGAATAAATCAAAGTCAGAGAACTTTATGTGACTTCAATGCACCTTAGTTCAGTGTGCAAAGGGAACTGTAAGTGCAAAACAAGCCACAACAACAAAAAAACCCCACAAAATAAAAAGAGTCTCCTAATACTCCAGATCAAAGTGACATTAAATACAGTTCATTTGAGAATGTGTAACAGACGTTAGCCTCTATAAATAAGATCTATGCACAATTTCTATAACAAAACTGTGAATATTACATTAATTAAGTAAAAGTCCGCAAAGATTTTCAAAATAAAAAGTTTGTCCAGTGATTGAAAATACTTTTTAAACACGTGATAACTGGAACATTATAAGAACCAGTACAGAATGTTCTCCCCTCTCTGTCACACACTTGAATTTTTCTCGCAGTTACTCACCTACTGGGTAAACTTTGCAAGGACGAGGGCGCCACTGGTCAGACTGCAGGCCACAGCTTTTATCCCCCTCACTAACCGGAACTACATTCCAGGACACAGTGAGACGGGATATAGGTCGCGGCAGTTCAGGGGAGATTTATTGTTTGGGCGACGAGCTGAACGTATGTTTTTCACATGGAAGAGGTTTTCCACACGTAAATATCACGTTACGTGCCATAAGCACAACATTTTGACAGTATTGAGGGAGGATACAGCGCAGGTGGGAGTGTTGTCCGGCTGATCACAAAACGCTCCGCGGGAGGTTGAAATGATCCTCTGTCAGAGCAGACTCAGAGCAGGAGGATGACCTTCTGGCTGTAAATTACGCTTCTTACTTTAAATATCTTTTTCTGCTGTAGCTCGGTCGGTGTCGCTCTGTTCCTTAGTGACTATTGCCAATCTCATTATGACCTGTTTTTATATTTTTGTGTTTATATTATTATATATTAAAAGTTACATTACTTGCTCATGCAATATTAGATGTGTTATGGTTGTGTGTGCTTATACCTTGATAACTCTCTTCTTTCTGAGAATGGCATTAAAAATGTGTTTTAAGAAGCTGTAACAGGCAGAATCATAATCTGCCCTCATTTGCACTTTAAACACAAGCTTTAAATATGTCACAGCTGTGTACATTAGTTTTTTGGAAAATGCTTTGACTTTGAAAGATCTCACTTTTCTTGTTCCTGTGAGGACATTATGTAGTGTTTGGAAATACAAGTCACTCGTGCATTTCACATGTCCAGGATACATTATAATCAACATCAGGCAAGACCTATTCAGAAATGTTGTTCATTTGTCCAGATGCCACATTGCTTCAGGCGCACACCTAATCGAGACAATGTCAGGACTTACAGATTTTATATTCAATACTGGATAAGATACGATAGAACGTTACTTATCTCGAAGGTAATTCTTGTGCTACAACAATTTACAGTACAATCAAAAAACCAGTAGCGACCAGTGGGTTCCTCGGGTCAGGGGACACACATTTGGCTCAGTTTAAGATGCTTCTATCTGTTCTGACAGTTGCCCCTCCTTGTGTGTTTGCACTACAATCACTCACTCTGAAGCTGTCAAATCATCTCTTTTACTGACTTCACTTCTTTGAATGTTAGACTTCGTGCCACGCTGTCGGACGGGTGGGGCCGCATCATTGTTTATCTTGTTTCATGTGTTCAGCAGGGGTGCAGCTGCGGCTATGTTCCTGCAGCGTGATATGCATTCACTTAGAGCTTGATATACATTACATTACTGGACTTTGAACAAATGTGCAGCCAGCTGACAGAGTCAGAATCAGATTGAATGCAAAGTAGGTTCCACATACTCTGAGCGTGCTTTGGTATTTGGTGCTTAACAATGAACAAAAAGTCAATCAAGAAACATTGAAAACTGAAACATAAGAATAAATACATTTGCAAGAATATTTTTTAAAGAATTACTAAAGTCTATTTTAGTATAGTTTAAAGAATATGTGCAATGTACTGTATGTGCATTCATGTCTGAGACAACAGTAGATGCTCGCAGGTATGCGAACCTGCTAACTTGTGCACAGATGAATGCTATAAGTCATTCATGTACAGTATGGCGACACATGGCTCTGTTTTACCAAAAATAGGCGTGAAACTCAAACAAATATCAGGATGTCACTCAAAGTATGCTATGGTAATGTGTACATATATGTATATATATATATAGATGCACCATTTTGGGCACATGTTACTTGAGGAACATACTGTACTCTACCATAAAACAAGATCTACCCAGTGTCATGTTCAACATGTATGTGCACTCTCCTCAGTGTTATTTAATACAAGCTATATGCACTGTCTCAGCCCTCCTCAGCAACAAAATCATTTTCTGTCTACTGATAGGGGAACCTCATTTTTTTTATCAGTCATATTATTCCAATAATTCCAAATATTTCTCCAAAACATGTGAAGCCATGTAGAAATTCCCAAAGGTCCCCTGTCCACTGGGGGCGGGGCAGACTTGGCAGCTAATTAACCTGAACTCACAAATGCTTTACGGCAGACTTAAAATACATCCTTAACTGGACCAAATTTGTAGTAAGCTTAAGAGCTGCGCTCTAACACAACTGAGACATTGGTGAGAATTAAAATCATGTCTGGAGATGTTTATGCCTTATAGCTGCACAACAAGAAAATAGAAATGATGAAGTATTTCATCTGCACTTTTGTGTCATTTATGAGCCCTAAATGTTATTTGGACATGTTGTTGATTTGACCCGGCAAGAAATCTGACTCCAGACTGACTTTCACCCACCTCCTGTCCTTTTAAGGACAAATGGATGGAAGCCAGTGGAGCCGCAGTACTGACTTCCAGTTTAAAAAAACAATAAATTATTCCTTTACAGTGACATTCAATGAATTGCTCTCAGTTCACCTCAGTTGTTACACATTCATGGAATCATCTGTGCTCTGCATCAAAGTATGTGAGTTGTCTGATCCCACTGTACATATTCTAAAACATAGTGCAAAATATAAGAATTAACACAGGTTTTAAATTATCTTTTTTTTTTTTTACAAAATTACTTGTAATATCTATCCAGGTTTGTGTGTTAAGTTAATTTCCCTGTATAGTAATTACACACACTTGTTAGTGTGATAGTTTTGTTTTTATCTGATTGCTGATAAAAAAAAAAGTGTTATATTAAATATTGTGCAACAATAATCTGAAAAGTAACTAATAACTACTAAAAAGTACAACATTTACCTCTGAAATGTTGTGAGGTGGAAGTGCAAGTATAAAGAAAAAGAAAATGGAAGTAATACAAATTTGTATCACATTTATATGTACAGTACTAGAGTAAATGTAGTTAGTTACACCCCATTACTCATTCAGTCACACTGTCCTCTCTCTTTCTGTGTGTCTCTCTCTCTCTCTCTGTGTGTGTGTGTGTGTGTGTGTGTGTGTGTGTGTGTGTGTGAGTGTGTGTGTCTCTTTCTCTCTCTCTCTGTGTCTCTTTCTGTCTCTCTCTCTTCACAACAGCTCTCTCTTGTGGACAACCAGTTGAACTGTCTTGACCTTCTGTCTGAGAATGTCTACCTGCAAACCCTGTGAATTGTGCTGAAATGTCCAATGCATGTTTAGTTGTATACTGTATATCGGACAACCTCCACCTGTACATTGCCTCACCACCTCTGCTCTCTGCTCCCACAGTAATCAATTACAATCTCATTCACAAGACTTTTTTCAACTTAAGCCTTGTCACATGTTCAAAACTGCTTTGGGCTTGGTCCCTTCTACAGACTTGTGATCCTTTTCTGTACTGTAATGTGAAGCTTATATGGATGATGTTTTAATTGTGCTGTTTGTCCACATATTTTTGAGTCATTTTGAGACCCCCCATACTCTCAGTGTGCTAATTTCCTGTCTGTGTCTCTGAGAAATATTAGAAAAGAGAGATCTTGATCTCAATTAAAGATGCCTGTTTAAATAAAGGATTACCAACTTTTATCTATGTCAGTTAATCTCCTGACAAGTCATGATTTTGAGATATTGTGTAAAGCGACTTGCTGAATAAATCTGATCCCTGTCCACTGGCTGTGGAGCTGTTGTTCATTTATCTTGTGGCTCTGACAGATGATATAACAGTGGGTGTGCAAAATGACAAGGGGGCGGACACAACAACACAAAGACTGCACGATACGATATAAATCAATATCTCTGAAACTAACACTGGCGTTGAGAAGATCATAATGTTGCTCACTGTGTTTGAGACGCGTTGACTCTCCTCTGCAGAAATTGCTCCATATTGTTTTGTGGTTTTTTTTTCATGCAAGGCCTTCAAAATGGCAGCATACAGTATAAGGGGTTCATGATACTGTGCCCACTAACTATAAATAAACACGGCCACAAACACCCCCTCATGTTTAAGTGGATTACTCTGAGAAAAGCACTTGTTGAGAGAAGACTTGCACAGATGTATGCAGTCCTAGAAGTGTCTAATCTGGCCAGACTGTGAAGCAGCAGGCGACGGCTAACAAGGGTAACTGCCGATTAAGGTCAGCCTGCAGCACAGCAGGCAGACAGGAAGACTAATAAATGCCAAACATCACCCGTATCACCATCCTTCAGCTCTGCCGCCAGGGAACTTTGTTATCATCACAGTCTTAAAACTGATTCATGAAGCTGACTTTTCCAGAGTCTGGAGGAGAGCGTGATACATGGGTTTGTTTTTCCTCCTCTGTCACCGAGGAAGAAACATTACCGTGGAGAGGATGCAAGACTGGAGACTGTAAGTGTGCATGAAAAAGCTCTCGAGCCGCAGGTCTCGTCCTCAGCCTCTCTCCTCCTTCTGGACCAGGTTCAGCTGATCTGAGCAGTCAGTATCTGCGGCCAATCATGTGACACTGAAGTCGAGGACTGAACATGTGTGACTTCCTGCTGTTCAAACCAGAGAGGAGGACGGCCAAGCACACAAGCGCCAGCCAAACAAACAAACAAACAGGAATATTCACTGATTTTGTTGTTTCAGGATCATGGACATGAGACTCTCATTTTTGTTGTTGTCTTTTTTATACCATTGCATTGTTTGTCAAGCGGGAATATGTGGAAACTCATGAAGGAAAGGTAAGGACTGTTTGGTGTTACCAGCCTTTTTTTCGATTGATATCCTTGAAAGTATTAACATAATGGTAGGCAAATATTCTTGATGATGAAAGCATAGTTGCGAAGAAGATGCTGTGAGTGATATGTTCATAGATGCATACTGTTGAGCTGGCTGAACTGATTAAGTCACACATTCGTTCCAGCACGTGTTTAATTGTGTCAGCCACCGTGGAAGGAGCCGACCGTTGATCGTTGCTGAAGAAGTGCCACAAAAAGCTGAACATATGGTGAGTCTATAAGCTGCAGATATCCCTCTTCCATTCATGTTTTTTTCTTAATAACACACAGTCTGGATGTGATTTTAAGGTAGTAAGTTGGGTCCACTTTCTGACATTTTATGGACCGAATATTTATTGATTAATCTAAAACACAAGTGGCACATTAATTGACACAGGAAGGACATTAGATGCATGCATACATGACTCCTGTCTTGAAATATTAATTGTCTACAGTAAATGTTGTAATATATCCTTTGAAAGGATGTTGAGATCAGAGCAGAGTGGTTAGCTGACGTTATTTGGGTGGACAGAAGGAACAAATTTGCAGAGTAAATAAGAGGATTCTTTCTGATTCACAGCTCTCCTCTTTAACCCGACAGGAGACTGAGTGTGAGCACTGGGCAGGGAGCCAAACTGATGAGGACAGTGACACAGAGGAGATCATGTACGGAATCCATGTAAGCATTATTTACTGTTTCATTCCAAATTATCATTACACATTTGAGTGAAGTCATCTATGTACGGAAGCGTTTGCAAAGGATACTAAGTTGTCATTAAAACGTTATCATGTTATCCTGGATGTTGAAATGGCCATGGCGTGAAGTTTGGAGTCAACAGAAACACTTCATTAATAGTTTGTAACCGTATAATGTAGCTGTTAACCAATGTAAGAACATTTTAAAAATACAATTTTTTAATCTACAATAATTCCTCCTGTGAAGCGTCCATCCATGGTTGTATTAACAAGTAAAAGAGAGTTTAACTACACACTGCAACATATCTATCAGATATGAATTAAACACACAAAGAATTCCTTTAGCTATTACAACATGTGCACAGAAAAACAGTTGTCAAAGAAATATTAACTCAGGGTCCACTTACTAGATTTCTTTGGGAACTTTAAGCAGCATATTGTGACCTTCATCAGCAAAAGCATTTCATGAATTTAATTATAATAAACAGTTGGCCATTATTACATAGAAAATGTCATTTAATTAGTCAGTGTACTTCACAGGAGGAGTTATGCAAACACAGTTGATTCATAATTAATAAACACTTTAAAAATGTCCTTATATCCCCTTATAGCTACAGAATATTGTGCTATAGTTAGTTGTAAACCATTAATCTAGAGTTTATATACTATTAAGAATGCTAAATACAAAATTACCCCCATTGTTTATCATAAGATGCCTCCTCTTGTCAGCCATTGTTGTAGAAACGGTGAGTGGTTTAATCCCTTGGCACCCTGTGGTGCTGAGCTGTTTGGACCATAAGGTAAGTGTGTTAGTGTTTGTCTCCACAGGAGAGCTGTGCCACTGACCTCTATCACCACCCCCAGCTGGACACTGACATCGAGGCAGTCAGGACTCTGTATTCAGACGCTGCAGTCTCCATCAGGTCAGAACATCTTTAATTATTCATATTCTGGCCTTAAAGGAAACGACCTCTGCTGCTTTCACATCAAATCTCTCTTTCATTTCCCCGTGTTAGGGAGTTTGGGTCAATTGATGATGTGGACATTGACTTGAAAATAAATGCCAACTTTTTGGAGGTAAGTTATAGGTGCAGCCACTCAAATCAAGAGCAGCATAGTGACATGTTTGCTGTCGCTGGTACGTTGATCTGTTTAAGATGATTACACTGTGTGGTGTCTACAGGAGGAAGTGGCCAAGGCCTGGAGGATTAATCCATCAGAGCCCATCGTCATCCGCCTGCACTTGTCTCTGTCTCTTTATCTGGACGGCCCTGGTGAGCAACAACAACCCTGCTGCCACTGTGAATGTCAAATTACTATAAGTCAGTGTGACACATGATGATGTGATGTTTCTCGCCGCAGCACCCACGGTTGAAGTCTTTCAACCATCCAACAAAGATAACTTCAGCTTCGGGAAACAACTACAGAAGTGAGCGTTTGTATAGTTTTTATAGCACTTTCTCAGCGCATGTTGCACATTGTAACAGATGTCACTGTGGTGAACTCTTCATTTCTGTCTGCCAGTATTCTCACAGTCTTCTTATCCCGGGAGTGGAAACATCTGACCAATGAGAACATCACAGTCCGACAGAAGAGGAGACAAAGCTGGTTCAGGTCGAGCGGAACCATGAAGAAAGTTCGTGCGAGACTTAACATCTGGCTCCCACCATCCAAGTATGTGACAATTCAGCAGTTTTATCACAGAATCAATCCGTACTTGAAGCCTCTATTGACTGCTTTCTCACTCTCGGTGAGCAGGTCCCACAACCTCCAGGAACCCTCTGTGAAGGAAAGGATCAATTTACCGGCGATAAAACTGAACCGCTTCACTAATCACACAACGTCCTACACCATCAAGAATCCCACAGGAGAGCTGTTCACATACACACCCAGCGGAAAGGTGAAGACTCTTCAGTTGATTAAAGTCAAAATACAGTTTGTGTCACCCCAACCCCAGTAAATGTTGGCAATGCACATTTTTGCAAACCATGCATATGCCGGAACTGTACATTTCTTTGGGTTCAAATTTCAAATTCATGCTGTGACAATGCTGTGCTCAAGACCCGGTTGGGTTTATGCACAGAAAACACTTGGTTATGTCTATTTAAAAGTATAGTTGTTGGCACCGACACAGCTGCAAATTGTCCTGACGCATCCTTAAAAAAATGCAGTGGTTTCATAATTTCAACCTTTAAACAGCTGCCTTGAACAGAGGTCTCTCGTTCGGCTTTCATGCCACCACCACCCCACATTCCGACATTACAGTTACCTCATACACATGTAATATGAACGTGATATGACACATATGAAATGCTCAAATTTTAACATACTTGTGGTTTGCAAAAAAGTGAAATGTTACATCCATCTGAGTATTTTGACGATCTTCCCAGGTTTTTGTCTGCACTATTACATTACATTAAGTGTGTGTGCCTCTTCATCCACAGAGGGTGGTGGTGTCAGCAGTCAAGTCATCAGCGCAGCTTAGTACCAAACAGCTGATAGAGCTGCTTTTCTCGTCCCAGGCCATCGGGCACTGTAGGAGCACCCCATCTCTGCAGCATGGCTTCTTAGTACAGGTAAAACACAAGTCAGAAAGTCTTTGTCAGAGTAACTGCACCCAGTCTCATTATCCAGTTTGCTGACACCTGACAACTTGCGGTGGCCACCTGCTCCTCACACACAATATGCAGCAGCAGCTGATTTAGCGCTGCACTATACAGTGGCACAGTGGTTGTACTTGAGGCGATACTTTATTGTTAAAATGGTGGTTTAAACAGACGCACCGCAATCTAAATTGAATGGGAACAATTCATTCAAACCTTTCTACATATGCCACCATGCGTTACAGTGGAATATCAAATGTCCACACTGTTCCGCCTGTTTTGGAGCTTTCTATCAAATCACACATCATCCTCAGGAGATGAGTGACTCAGTTGTCATGTAATTGTAGAAGCCCATCATGTTGTAAAGTGGTTTACAGATGATAAGAAAAGACAGACACATTTTTTTCACAGTGTAACAACAGTAAATTACGGAAAAACACACTCAAATATCGAGATAAAACATTTGCACTTAAACAACCTGGGTTCAATGGATTTCCCCATAGCTTTAAAACGAGTTAGTGGTATAATATTTAAGATCAGTCTGTAGATTGTTCGATGCAGTCAGTTCAGAAATCTCAAAAACCTTTGAGTTTTGGGAACAACAGAAAAGATTTGATCACGCAAGCAAACAACATGTGTGTTTTCCACTGTGTTCACAGGTAATGAGGTATGCTGAGCAGAGAATCCCCACGCTGAATGAATACTGTGTCGCCTGTGACGAGCGGCATGTGTTTCAAAACGGCCCAATGTTAAAGGTACGCTGCTGCACAGGAATGAGCTAACAGTGGCTACACTACCTGAAACAAGGTGACCGCTAACACGTTGTCCGTGTTCTGTTTTTTGTTTGTCTGCAGCCAGCAGTTTGCACCAGGGAGCTATGTGTGTTTTCCTTTTACACGTTGGGGGTCATGTCAGGAGCTACAGAGGAGGTTGCCACCGGTGCAGAGGTTGGTAACACACACATAAACACTTTTATCTGGATGATCATAATAGCAAGATTACTGTGTTGAAATAGCGTCTCTTCTACAGGTGGTTGACCTGCTGGTGGCCATGTGCAGAGCTGCCCTTCAGTCTTCTCGCAAGAACATCATATTTGAGCCGTACCCCTCCGTGGTTGACCCGTACAACCCCAAGACTCTGGCCTTCAGTCCTAAGGTATCAGGCGAACTGATCTGATCTATGTGATTTTTAATGGGCTAATGGTTATGTTAATCGTGTGTTTATGTAATCATTAACACATCATTGTGTTGCTGTGGCAGAGGAAGAGCTATGAGAGGCTGCAGAAGGCACTGGACAGTATCTTGTTAATCCGGAGGATGGCACAGGTGATCTTAAAATGAATCCTTCACACATGAAAGCATTCAAATTTTCATCTGAGCGGAATCTGAACGCTGGTGAATGTCTCCTCGACAGCTGCGTTAATGTTAGAGGGATTAAAGTGTAATATATCATCTCCAGGGTCCATATTCTGAAATAAAGAAGCAGATGGACAAGATAGACCCCCTCGCTCATCCTTTACTACAATGGTGAGCGACACAATCTAAATTGGCCTTTTCACTCCCATTTTTATTCTATTTCATAAACTTGTGTGTGTGTTTATCGATGTGTCATAAAATCTGCATGTGCATTAGATTCATACCCAGGTGTGTGTTTTGTATGTTTGACAACAGGATATTAGCCAGCAACAGATCGCACATTGTCAAGCTGCCACTGAACAGGGTACGATAGAGGAGTTCACAGTTAGAGTGTGATACAGTAGCTGCAGTTTCACAGCAGTAGTGGTTGATAAATGCCCAGATAGACTGCGTGTTGTTCTACTGTACATACATGTTTATTCTGTTGTCTCTCTCTCATGGATTCTTTTAATCACTTGGTGCACAACAGCAACTCAAGTTCATGCACACGCCGCATCAGTTCCTGTTGATCAGCAGCCCTCCGTTCAAAGAGGCTCGTTTTCAAGCTGCCAGGAAACTTCATGGCAGCACCTTCGCTTTTCAGTAAGTAAAATCAAAGCGGTTCCACTAGTGGAAAACAATCACATCAACACTGTACAAAGCATGATTCCTGCTTCATATACTCAAACCCTGTTTTTTCTTCCTTCAGTGGTTCCCACATTGAAAACTGGCACTCGATTTTGAGAAACGGCCTAATTAACGCCTCTTATACAAAATTACAGGTAAAGTATGACAATAACGAGAGGTTATGTGCTTTTTGAGCATTGTTGATTTAATTCCTTTGGGGTTGCTTAGATTGTAGAAACCAGCAAGAGAAAGATGCATTTTGAAAGTATCCCCCTGGCTCAGTGGCTCCAACTCCCTCATGTCTCATTATTATATAAGAACAAACACCTGGCATTATTATTTATGATGAATGTAAACAGTGAACATGTTTATTGTTAGACTCACCGCTGTCAAGCTACAGTATGTTAGTATCGGGAAATTTCAATGCACTTTCTCTTCCATTCTTGTAAGACTGGCTCGCTAAAAGCTTTAGAAATATATTCACCATGCCGAAGCATTATGGAAAGTTCAACCATTGTTTTAAGAGATTTCACCAGACTTTCAAAGTCCCCCTCCAGTCAGAAATGTGTTTTTTCTCTTCTTCTTAAAGTTGCATGTCTGAGCTCCACTGTGTAGAATGATTTATGTGCAGAGTTTGACACTAGAAGGCTGTTTTCACATTCATTGTTGAAAGTGAAAATGACCTCTGTACCCACTGAAAATCTGCTTATAAGAGGGGCTCCCTAAGAGCCTTATTTGTGACATCACAAATAGTTTGGAAGCTGATCCTGGTTTCAAATATTAGCATACATGAGTGTGATTTGGAGAACCTGAATCCTCCATTGCTCACACAGTGAGAAGCGACTTCACAGTGAAGTTGGAGACATCTTGTGTCCAACGGTCAAATTTATGTAATTAAAATATTTACATATTCTGGGGTTTATTATGAGGAAGGAAGACACGGTGCCATTCTAAATTATTCATTATATATATATAAATATGCCTTAATACATTTGCAGAGGAAATCTCTAAGTTTTCATTGTTAATCTCATGTTTTTTGTCCTGTTTCCTATTTAAGCTTCACGGAGCTGCATATGGGAAAGGCATTTACCTGAGTCCCATCTCGAGCATATCATTTGGATATTCTGGTACGACTGCAAACTATATATCTTTTCATAATACTCTACATACAACATGACCTAATTATACAAAGATTGACATTACTTTATGATTCTAACATGCTTTTTAAACTTGTGCATCCTCTTTGTACAGAGATGGGCAAAGGGCAACACCACATACTCAACAAGAAAGAATTCAAAAAGAGATACAACCACATAAACAAAATCAAACAGGTGGATTATCATTCAGAATTTCATAAGATTCACATCTCCTTTCTCTCCTTTTTTTTGTATCTCATCCTGTATTCTCTCCTTGTCTTAGGAAGAGCCGGGGCAAGCCAGGTTTCTGCAAACAAGGAATCTAAACTGCATTGCTCTCTGCGAAGGTAAAACTGAGAACTATATGTACGTGTTATGAGCCTTGATTCGATAATACAAGGACCGGTTTTGTTGTTGTTCGTTTTCTAAAAGTTCTCTGTATGTCTTGACAGTGATAACTTCAAAGCACCTTCAAAAACATGGGAACATTTGGGTCTGTCCGATATCGGACCATGTGTGCACACGTTTCCTCTTTGTGTGAGTACGACATGAAGCAGCAGCGACCTGCCTTGCACTGTAATAAGACATTCACGGACTCCATTTCGGATTTCTTCAATGTTCTGCTTATTTCTCTTTCTCAGGTATGAGAACGGCCAGGTGGGAGACGTCCACATCAACACTCAGGAAGCCAGGATCCACAGGGAAATTTTACAAGTAATTGCTTCAAAGCCGTGCTGAGCCTCCGAAGCAAGAGAAAGCAGTGACTGGGAATATGTGCTGGTGTCTTTGTGGCTGAATTCATTACACTTTTATTGGTTTGACAAGTGAACATACAGTGAGCTGCCTGATATTACATTTTTCAGCTTTTAGAAAAAAAACGTCAACTCAAAAGCAGGAAAATACCACACCGTATACTAATAGTAGATGGATGAAACTATTACACTTAATAACCACTATTAATAAATGGTACATTTATAGGTAATTAAACAAAATGAGTTCTTTTATAAACCATTATTAAGCAATTGTGAAGTCTTATAAACATCAGCTGCATTTGCTTACTAAATGGTTTATAAAGAATTGTTGCTGTTTTTTAATGGCATAATAACTTTACAAACTACAGTTTCATTAACTATAAATTAACCATTCATTAATGATGGTTATTATGAAGAGCTGCTGTTGAAACTAGTTTGTTGTGACACACCTGTAAAAGCTCTTTTTTGCCTTATATCTTAATTTACAGTCTGGTAAAATGTAAAATCTGTTTTATGGACAAAACAATTAACTGTAAACACATATTTTGTACATTTTTTTAAATAAAGTTTTACAATATTTGCTAATTTGTTGAAATTATGTAATTTTTTCCTTACACATGTTAATGTAGATTGCCCACAGCTTGATGACCTGCTGTTATTAATGCAATATGTGTGTTCTACCACAAGGTGGAAGTGTAACCAATGGCAATTGCTCTGACAGCATTATCATCGTTAACACAGAGCCAATACCCAAAATTGTGATATTAAAACTCAAAATGCATGTCAGTGGAGACTGCTGCAGATGTTTAAATTAGCACATTCAAAACACAGATGTTGTCATAAGCCTGTTATATTCTATAACGCTTGTTAACTGCACATAACAAAACCGGATACGTCACAAGGTCTTCATAAGAAAAACAAAAAAACTCATGCAAAGAATAACTTTAGAGGTTTTTTTGGCACATGTAGTAACTTAAGTGGACCACAGCCATATTCCAGATGTGCCAATATTCTCATCAGTGTTGTAGTCAAGAACAAACCTAAATCAAGACCAGTGCGAGGCAACAATGCATGACAAGCAATAAAATGTGGAACATAGAAATGACCTACATTTACATAAGATATCTACGTAAAAACAGAGACAGAAGACACATGAAAAAGCTCTTCATTCACCTCTTTCATTGCCATATATGTGTATGTGTGTATGTATAAGTGTGCCATAAGAAATGTCTTGATAAAATAATCAAAAAGCATTGCAGAGGTGAATTTAATGTGTGGGAATCGTACTTTGCTTCTCAGAGCCATACATACAAACACAAAGGAGCTTCAATCAACATAACCATCTTTATTCAACACTCCTTTTTCCACGTTTTACCCTCGACCTAACACTACACAATTGTTTGTACAAGCGACAGCTTTGCTATGAGACGAGACTCTTCCCTGCAGTTGTGGCTCTGCCTGGTCTTGAAATATAATCCTGAGCCCTCTTTGTGTGAGACGAAGACAAGATTTAGTAAAAGCTGTCTTGTGACACATGTAACAATGTGCTTTAAATTGACATTCATGGCCAGTGGATTATTCTCCTGGGAACCAATTGTAATATGCTCTGAACTGTACAGACACCACTGAGAACCACGTATCTGTGCTCATTGTTCAAGCCAGTGAATATCATGGGGTGCATACCATCCTGTGAGGCAGAAATGCAGCATTATAACAGTGTACTGGTTCCATATGAGCCCCGCAGCTGCATCCTGACCCCCTCCTTTGGCTCAGCGCCTTTAAAGAAACACCTCTGTTTGCATCTGGATACAGATCCTTTCTAGACATTTTGGTTTTATGGGTTCAGCTGCTTCAAGGTATGATTGTCCTCATAAATGCCATAGATTCGAAGAAGGCAAATTCATGCAGGCCTGGCAAGGCTTTTCTGGGTCAGCCCAGCGGGCGATGGACTGAAGGGAGGAGAACTATGAAGTTGCTGTAATAGCCCAAAGGAAGACACTTCTTGGAGACCATATGGCTCTCTGATGACAGTGCAGAGGGGAGGCTGTCTTGAAAACCATGATATGTTGCCTTAGCTATTATCTTTTCCTAAATATTTATCTACTCTTGTGAAATTATTGATTGGTGCAATATCTGTAAAAAAAAATAAAAAATAAAAAAATAAGGCACATCGAGAATGTCAACAATCAAAAACAATTCATTTGAAACAAAGGATTGTTTCAACTGCATGCCTTGTTAAATCTCATTAACTCGTGTTTATTCATCCATATAATTCAAGCAACCACATGGACAAATAAAATCTCTGAGCCCTCGAGGGTTTAACGAAAGCTTCCCTCCAAAACCAACAAACTAGAATGTGACAGACATTATTAAATGTTGCATGTGCCTTTAAGAGCACTATGTCCCACTCTACATGTCTCTCTCTGAGCCTCATATGTGTTTGTTGGCATCAGCTGTCCTCAGTGCTGAATAGAGCAAGGACATCTTTTCCTTCACATCAATGGGATTAGAGGAAGAAATACCCTCTTCATACTGCTGGCTGTCATCTCAGTGCTCAGAAGACAAACATGGAAATGCAGCACGGGCAGAGGACAGGAAGAAGATCACAATAAGTCACAAGTTTGGATTACAGAGCTGATCAGTTTTTGGTTTCTTAGGCTAAATGGACAAGAAACGTGTTTCCGATGTCAAGGAAGATATGCTGATAATCCGAAACAGCTGGCTCAGAAACACCATCCTGCACTGTTATTTCACTGCCTTCTAAACAATGACTGAACCCAGGGGTCAGGGGAAGAGTTCAAATGGTGCGAGCAGCTCTGTGATGGAACTGCAGTCTGCCTCCTTCAACCCTGACGTCCCATCTTCATCTTCGCCTCCAAAACTTGGCCGGAGGCACTTCAGGAGAGTGAGCCGCACAGAGGACGGCAGCCCCTGTCCGATCCCCGGCTTGGCAGCAGACGTCCTACACATGCGAGTGAAAGAAGGAAGCAAGATCCGCAATTTGCTCCGGTTTGCAACGGCTCGCATGCAGGGGGAGGGAAAAGACGGCGACGGGACGTCGCTGAGACAGGTGGTCTTCAGTGGCTCAGGGAGAGGAGTCACCAAGACCATCACCTGTGTGGAGATCCTCAAACGTAAAGTGGGAGGGCTCCACCAGGTGTCCAAGCTCCACTACAAGACGGTGAATGAGGTCTGGGAGAGTCCACAGCAGGGAGAAGCAGGTGTAACAATGCAGAGGACAGTCCCTGCTATCTGTATCCTGCTTTCTAAAGACCCTCTGGATCCACAGGCACCTGGATATCAACCACCCCAAACCCTGAGTGTTCCCACGGAGGATGTAGAGAGAGGCAGAGCTCTGCTGAGGCCAGCTCCCAGTCCCTCCCCACAGCACACAGCCAAGAAAGTCTGTCTGCATGACTGGAGCGCATGTCCTTCACAAATATCCAAAATCTGAATGAGAAATACTTGAAAATGTATGGTAGGCGCGATCAGAGAGCTGCTTTATTGGTCTTTTTGGCAGCATCAAGTTTGCCTAAAATATGACCTGGCATGAATTTGAACTTGATGATATGATGTTTATGCACAGCTTCAGTGAACAATTGCCTCTGCAGCCAGTCGCCAAAATGGAGGATACCCTCAGTTCTGAGCTTCACTTAAAAATGATTTAGGCAATGATACTGAGATGATAATGAGTAGTAGCAATAAGTGCATGTTTAAATTGTGAATCTTTCTTGCATTAATATGAGATTCAAACTGTAGACAAAGCACTGTAAAAGTACATAAAGTTGGTTACAGCCATTGTACATATAAACATCAAGCTTTGGATCAGTAATCATTACTATGTTTTCTTTTACTTTTGTAGGGAATTCATGTACATAACAATAGACTGTAGTACCACTTTGCTTTGGTTAAAAGTTGATTTTCATAATAATGTTGTCTGTTTTAATGTATGTAACAATAAATAAACTACCTACCTCTGCCAAGGAGGTTATGTTTTCACTTGTGTCCCTTTGTTTGTTTGTTGGCTGGTTGGTTTGTCAGCAGGATCACACAAAAACAGATTTCTGTGAAACTTGGATGGAGGATGAGTGTCGGCCCAGAATAGAACCCAATAACTTTTGGTCAGAACTGGAAAAAAAGGAGGAATCCAGGATTGTGTTTTAATGCCATTAACCTGACAGGGACTGCAGTTGAAGATTTCCTTGTATGGGCACATTTACTGGGATAAATCTGGCACATTTACAGATAGACTCTGATGCTCATGTTAATTAATGTGCATTGTCCCTTTTTAAAAAAAACCCCGAAATAAACCAATAGCCCATGTATATTGAACCTATCTGTCAGAACAATTACGTGTTTAAGAAGATCTACCCGACCACTTCAGTGTCATTTCTAGGTCAGGATCAGCAGGTCAACAATACAGCGAACATATCAACGAGCTGCGATCTGCACATGCGCAGTACGGGGATGCTTACGTGACGGGCGAAGCACGTTAGCGCGGCGTTAGCTTCCGTTTGAGAATCCTCGCCGGTCCGGTCCGTGTAGCAGGCTGTCCCGCACCATGTTCAGAGCCGCCGTCCGACTCTCGGTCTCCGGTGTCCGGAGTTTAACCCGCACGCAACCACGGTGCCAAGGTATTTGTTCATTCGGCTATCACCTCTGAGTGTTATTTAGTCATTTGGCAGCGTATAGACCTGTCAAGGCGAGGTTCTAACGGAAGTCAAGTGTGGCTGTCTTCACATTGCAGTGCCCGCGCGGCTAAGCTAGCTAGCTGAAATACGCTTGGACAATTTAACTGTCATTTGTAATGTACGCCGCGATGTCAAATATGTCAAGGTGTCACTCAAATGATGTAGACTTTCGTTCATTACTCCCATTACCCACAAAACCTGGGTGTCTGCAGCTCTAGAAAGGCCCCGGTGTTAGCTCGGTGGTGTCTGTGTCCTTGTCATGACCCACTTGGAAGGCTGGATGTGGGGCCCAGTTGTCCTGCTGCTTATGCTAGTTGCTAACGTGCTAACTAGGTTTGTTGTCCAACGGGTATGTGTACAGACAAGTAGTTGCAGGGATTGTTTACATTGAGGTATGATGTGGTGCAGTCAGTAACAGCTAGGAAACATTGTTAATTCGGATGTTGTGGTGATGGTTTGGCTAAAACGTTGCTACATTAGCTTGACCTCTCAGGGACGTTAAACATGTATCTATTTGGCTAATGATCATTTTCTGAGTACCACATCTTCTTGTATAAATCATATGAGCCATACTATGCAAAGAAATCTCTTGTGTGCTTGTCAAGGTTTTTCCACCCTTGTAGGCGTAGTAGTGGGCAGGTCATGTCAGGACGCTGGACATGATCCAGCTCTATTATATTACTCGACAGCATATGTTGTCTTTCCACTTCACTCGGTGTATATTCCCATGACTGTGTTTGCCCTTCTGCAATACCTGACTCTAGATGCCACTGTAACAGCTTTATTTTATTGGTGAGAAGATGTCTAACTAAAAATGTTTTCATTGTGCAGCTGTTTTGGCCTCAAGGTGTTACTCACATGGCAAGCAGGAGACAGATGAGGAGTTTGATGCCCGCTGGGTCACCTATTTTAACAAGCCAGACATTGACGCATGGGAGCTGAGAAAAGGTATGTTTATGGATGACTGAATGAATGAATATTGACCAACTTTTATTGCAGGGTTTGGCACAGGGAAGCAGTTAAGCAAGTCTAAGCAATGATAATTTAATGAGTACTCCTGTGAGAAACAGAGAGTTCCCAACTTATCTCATATGAGATTTCGAGCAAATGAGTTAGTCTGCTAAATCATCTGCTAAATCACATCATTTAATTTATTGGGTGAGTGCTTGACTGTGATTAAATGTTTAGATTTTTCATTTCTTTGCTGGATATTAGTCAAAACATTAACAGTATGCTGTAGTGTTAGAGATACGATCACTAAATTGCAAACAACATGAAACAGTGCTTATGTTTGAATGAGGATCATAACTGATATGTCTGCAATGATTTTTTTTCCCGATGCGTTGTCAACTTTTGAATTAAGATCCCACTACTATGATCACCTGTGAGGCAGACTCTCTGATGCTGTGAGGTGCATTAATTCACTGAACTTCTTGGATTGTATTACATCATCTTGGTGGCACCCAAAGCATCCTGTATTCTTTTAATGCACGAACACCCACTAAGAGAAAAACGCACAACAGAAGAGATTTTTTCAATAGCAGGGAGAAAGGGAAAGGTCCCTTATCAGGTGAGAAAAGATCAGACCGAAAAGAAATGGCTCAGTTGGCAGTTTTAATGGTTGCATATTACACTGGAAAGCATGTCAGAAGTAGTGTTGCAAATGTGGTAAAGTTGCGGTGTTCTCAACTTCTATATTGAAACAGAGTTGAAAGATAAGGTAGGGGCTGTTCCATATTTTTTAGTGTCAACAAATACCACAAAAAAAGAACACAACAAGCAATATGTTAGCCTCTCTTTCTCTGTAGATCTAAAGCTTTTAGACACAAGTCATAAATATTGGGTTTCATTGTTAAAACAGGCTCAGTCATTTCCTGAAATATCTGGACACTCTAGACTTTTTGTAAAATGATGATGTAGGTGACGTGGGTTTTTTTTAGCACATGGATTATTACACATTTACACACATGCATTAGTGAGTATATTTGGGTCTTGGATGGTGTGTGTGGGACTCAGCTCAAAACAAAATGCTATACTATACCTGGAACAGGATTCTTTTCTTCCAAAATGGATGTCTTGACAGAGACTATTGGTCCAAGTTGTGTAATTATGTGTGGGTTTTATTCACATCAGACAGATGTAGGGAGTTGCCCTTCTTACAATTTTAAGAAACTGAAGAAATAACATAAATTTGCATTATAGTTATGATTTCTCTCTCGGATCTCCATATAAAAGATGTAATTCCTTCTTCCAGGGATGAACACATTGATTGGATATGATCTGGTACCTGAGCCAAAGATTCTTGAGGCAGCACTGAGAGCCTGTCGGAGGTTAAATGACTTGGCCAGCGCTATCCGAATTCTGGAAGCTGTGAAGGTGAGAGAAAAACCTAGTGAGTTAGTATGGTATTAATTCAGGGAACATTGCCAACCAGCATCTTTGCAGTTGGTAGTCATTAGTTATTGATTAACTTGGGTGTTACTATTTGATATTTCCTCAGGACAAAGCCGGCCCTCATAAAGATATCTACCCATATGTGATCCAAGAGCTGAGGCCAACATTAGACGAGCTAGGCATCTCTACACCCGAAGAGCTCGGCATCGACAAAGCATAGAGAAGTAGGTGTTAAACTTTATCAATCAGTCTTTTTTCTTCCTCCCACTGTGTTAGTAATAAGATTTCAATCTAACACAAATTCTGTTTGTTTGTTTCAGATCTAACAACGATGGATATCCCCCGGACACAGAGACATTGTACTTAAATGTTTGCCTCATATAATACGTGCTATATTTAATTTGACCTTTATTAAGTTCTGTTGCTTGTAAAATATTGATGAACCTAATAAAGGAAACTGTATCTTTATTGAGTGTCACAAGTATGTTTGGGATATTTCAAATAGTTTGAGTACACGTTAAAGCAATACTCTATCACAAGTGGACAGAGTGGCGCTTTAAAGTGCATGTTGTCTGAGTGTGTGTAGATGCCTTTTGTGAAAGTCACATTTTGCCACCAGGGAGCAGCGTTTTCACACAAATGTAAAAATCATTCTACTGTATTCAGTCTATATTACATCTGTTTTCATTTCAGGGAAAGAAAAATGACATGCTGGTAAAATAAACTGTTCAAATGGCAAATGGTGTAATTTTGTTATCAGCACATAACTGGAATAGGGATTGTAAATGTTGAGAGATTATTTTAGATTATTATAGACCTTTTGTTATTATTTTAATTTGTCTTAAGAGTTGGATTTAGAAAAAGGATTTTACACTGATTGTCATACATGCTTAAGTTTGATCATTAAATACTGGCATTCCTTGTGGTGCATTCATATATTTAAAATTATAATATAGGAAGATAACTTACAACTAGTTGGACGTGCAAAGTATGAAAATACACACATGCACACTGCTAACATTTAGTTAGGGATGTAGAAATGATGAATGCTTATATACATTTGCATGGATAAGAAATGCCAAAAAAAAAGAATCCAGATATGTCAGAATAAACAATCAAGTGAAACACCAAAATGTCCCTATGTGTCTAACTAATTTTGGGTAGTGTGTATGTAAATATTTGCCATGTCCTATACAATAAGACAATATGATAGCAGCTGAGGTATAGCACTTCTGTATATTGCATGTTTATAGTGCACATTTTCTGAAATTGCATCAGCTCTATATGCAAGTATAACAGTATTGCCATGATGCGTTTACAATAAATATGAGTGTTACTTTCACTGGTAAGAGCATAGAAACTTCTCCAAGGTGTAACAGTAAAACATCAAAGGATTAAGTCAATGGGCCTTGGGAGTCAAACTTAATTGTTCTCATACCATTTTGTAATATGTGCAGTCATTCAGTTTACTTCTCTATAAATGATGTACCGCATGGTAAGATACTCTTACCTGAGTTGAGTAAAATACTTCAGAGCTCATGTATTTACTGCAGTCTTGGCCATTATTTTAATTAAGTGGTAACTCCACCAGTTTTACACGCCAATGAGCGCTTAAGGGTCTTAATACCGCATATGTGAAAGAAGCAGTATAAAGCGTTTTGTGGCTCCAGGGAAGCTGCATGTAATCTGATAAACCGCCTGCAGTGTTGTCATTCTACATTAAATTGGACTAAGTAGTGCTGTGGTTTAGCACTGTACTCCTATAACATTGTGTTACTCATTATGGACATTATGGAGCCAGTACACCATATTTCATACAGCTTCCTCTGGAGCCACAAAAGCTTTATACTACTTTTTCACAAATTCAGAAGTGTTCCTACCTTCCGACCTGTAAACACACTTTAATTTGTAAAATTGGTGCAGTTGCGCTTTAAGTAAACCACTGTTTTATGAAACACAGTACCTGTGCTTGTACCTGTGCTACATCCACTCCTTCCAACATTGTCACTCTGAATGTGGTTGATGATTTATTTCAGAGTTTAGGTATTTGAGGAATGACTCAGTTTAGGTTTTGTATGCTTGCAATGTCCCTTTCAGGTCTATGGATGCTATATTTGACTCTCAGATTGTGTAAGACTAAATCTAGTGATTTAAGGTTCAAAGAGTAGTATAAAGCCTCTTGTGGCTGTAGAAGAAGCTGAATGTAATCTGATGGCACAGAGCTGCATTGTGGTTAATGTAGGCACCAGGTTTTAAAAAGAAGAAGAATGTGTGGAATAAAAGAAGGATATCTCTGGTTCTGCTGTAATGATTATGATCATTTGGTTTTTGGGTTGTTGTTTTTTTTTTTGTCCAACAGGGTTGGACCCTTGACCCCTGCTTTTCAAAACCTACATTACCCACAATGCAACTCGGCAACGAAATGACACCACTGGGGGCTATTTATTGGATTACATGCAGCTTCCTCTGGAGCCACAAAAGGCTTTATACTGCTTCTTTCACAAATTCAGTAGGACTTCACAAGACCTGTAAACACGCTTTAATGTGTAAATTAGGTGACGTTACCCTTTAAGAAATGTTTCTGCCTAATGCTCTCAGAAAAAAAAAGACTTCTTAATCCTAATGAAAGCATATTTTTTGCCCTGTTGTGGATCAAGTCAACAGCATCTGCTTTGGGCTTTGGTGGGAGACACCAAAACCACTTTATTGCCTTGAAAGCAAGATTCTCAACGTTGTGCACATTGAATTGTTAACCAATGTGCCAATGCAGTTAAAACTGGTTTGGAGTCAATGTGTTAATGCCACCATGAAACTAGGAATTAAAGAAGGCAAGAATGTTAGACTTTTAGACACTGACACTCATTCTTTTGGGGCACACTTTCTGTCAAATGTACTTAATCCGTCTCTGAAGAGGAGAACATGACATTGACTAATGACGGACTATATAAGCAGAGTGACTGTCCGTGCATAGCTTTTGGGTGTAGACGTCAGCCACATTTCGCAGTGTGTCTGAAGCAGCTCCAGACTAAAATACGTTTTGTTGTATTTTTAGTAGAGGTCGTGTTCCCTGGGGCCAGTGGGTGGGACCTCTCTGTGATGTGGGTGGGTGTAGTTCAACAGAGGCGCAGGAAAAAAGAAAAACCCACTTTACGAGCTTTACGCACGGGGCGGGCCTTTCATTCATCCAAGTTGGGGGGTGTAGCTCACTCAGCCAAAGACAATCAAAGATGTTTGAGTTTCCATGCGCAGTGACCAGGGAGGTAAAGCTTACAGCACTATTACCCCTCCTCCTCCTCCAGCTTCGATCACCCCGGCCACCGCTCGCCAGGGATTTTTTTAATCACATTTGATCAGAGGAAAGACCTTTTTCTGTCTGGTAAAAGTGGTCACGCGATGTGATTTGTGTCCGTCGGAGGAAAGACGAGAAAACTAGATAAGACCTGTTGGCGATGATGGATTACTCAAAGGCGCAAATGGTAAGTGTCGACGACAAACGCTCCCACTCGTGTTTGTTACTGTAACAAAGCAAACGAGGATTCAAGGAGACTTTTACAGGAGCATTTACACGTCGTCGATCGAGTTATTCGTTTCAGCCATCGATCAAATCAGCTAGATTTTCCCTGAATGACTAATTTAGGCCGTGTTCGATTTTATTTGCGCTTGGAAATAAAAGTCCAATCATTCCGTTCAGTTTAAAAAAAAAAAAATATATATATAAAACTGAAGAAATGTGAAAGAAAGTTCCCTCATGTTTAATTAACTTTGAACGAAATCAGCACACAGACAATGTTGGAACATCTGCATCCTGTTACTAATTTATTCTTAACTGTATTAATGTATTTCCTGTTAATAATTGTCTCAAGCCATCAACCTTTGTTTCACCTTTTTAAACCCACCACTGATTGTGCTTTGGGGCCTGAAAGGTTGTCTCTCTTTGACCTGGATATGTCTCAGGATCCAATAACTAATTTGTTTAACTTTATTTAAACAACATGCCTCGGTATTAGCAGTTTATTTTAAGTTTTATTTGCCTCCTTTGGGCTTTTTTGCACTAGTCGAATGTTGTTTCCGTATATTTTTTTCTACCTTCAGATAATTCGCTGCAGCACATTAAAGCAAAAATACCCACTCAAATTACATTTCCTCAATTAAGTCATTGATTTGTGTTTTTGTTCACAGTCAAGCTTTTCCGGGGAGGGCAGCTCAGCCGGGTGTCCACAGCTCAGTCCTGCTGGGGTGAAGCTGGAGGCAGTGACGGAGCATCTGCAGAGACAACAAGGAGCTAAACTGGAGATGAACCTGCAGGAGAAACATCTTCTTCAGGCCCAGTTCCTGTTCGCCCAACATGCTGCTGCTGCTGCTGCAGCCAGAGCTCCCGGCTCCCGACTAGACTCTGCATTATTTGGCAAAGCAGATGGGCCGACTTATCAGGCAGCTCAACGAGCCTTGAACAGCCATCTCAGGAGACTGGATCCAGATGAGGAAGATTCAGATGAGGAGGAGCAGGAAATGGTGGAGCCTGAGGAGAATGATGAGGTGGAGGAAGATGAGGACGAGGAGGAGGAGGAGGGTGGGCCTCATCAGCAGGCGAAGAGGCCTCGGATCCCCTTCCCCTTCGCTCCTTATTCCACACCTCAGTCGTCTGCT